>CM068766.1:1629041-1695886 GCA_035084275.1 Hydrolagus colliei | reverse complement strand
TTGTGTGTTTTTTAATGACCTTTGTTCAATCTCTGCCCTGCTGTTCACCTGTATATCTCTCTGACACTTTATAGCCGTGTAGCACACAGATAAGATTGGGCCAAAGGCGGGTCCTTATCTGTTAAGCACATGTTGCCCACATACGTGAGTCAGGCGTCTGCGAGGCAGCAAGTTCCCATCAGCACAGAATTAACACATAATGAGGGGGTCGCTGGTGGTAGTGCTTGGGATTGTGCCATTAACATGTAAAGTCAAATTGCTCCAGAACAAAGCTTCTATTTATTAATGTCCAACAAAATAATAATAATAATCTTTGCATTTGATAAAGCACTTTTCACATCTTCTGGGAGTCTCAAAGCGCTTCACAGAGTCTGCTGTAAAGTGAGTTGACTGTATATCTGTGGGTGAATCGCAGCAGCCAATTGCAGAGTAGAGTCCCACAAATAGTCGTGGATTGAAATGATCCATTTATTATTATTTTCGAAGGATTATTATTAGGCGTGTGGAGTCAGGAAACTTGCCCAAGGTTCCCGCCCTGGCCTGGAACTGAACGCAGATCTCTCGTTTGCAAGGCGAGTGCTCTGAGCTACAGGGCTCCATAATCTCTGGTTACAACTATCAATGTGTGCAAAAGTGATAATATTTTTAACATTATTATCAGTACCATTGACGCAGGGTTCCGTGAATCAATACACAATTTCCAGCAGGATCCAATATTTTCAAATAATTATAATAACCCTTGCCTTTGACATAGCTCTTTGACATCGCATCATTGAGACATCTCAAAACGCTTCACTGCAAAGTGAATTCACTGCGTGTTCTGTGTGGGGTGAAACGTGACAGCTGTGTGCTACAAACAGCCATGGAATCAGTGACTAATTTTATTTGGAAGATTGTTCCTTTGCAACTGCTACATATCTGACCATTGCTGTCAACGTGGGCTAGCAACTTTTGGTGAGAATGACAAAGGTACTGCTGTTCCAATTTGTGGCCAGCAGATGGAAATGTGACTCCTGATTCACTGCATCAACTTTTTTGCTGCCTATAACATCAGAAAGACAGAAAGGTATTGATGCATCTTGCACAATACACAATCAGGTATCTGAAGGCTCTCACTGGAACCGTCCCATAGAAATATAGAACCTTTCAGGAAGTCCTATCGACCTGTCTATGTGGATTTAAAGATCACAGGCAGATCAAGGCGAAACCATGAGCGAAAGTTTCCTTACTCCACACATCCAATAATAATCCGCCAAAAAAAACCACAATAATAAAAATTGGTCATTTTAATCCACGATTGTTTGTGGGACACTGCTGTGCGCAATTGGCTGCTGCGTTTCGCCTATCAAATATACAGTCAATTACAGTATATTCTATGAAGCGCTTTGAGACGTCGATAAGATGTGAAAAGCGTTATATCGAATGCAAGGATTAGTATTATTATTATCCCATGGCACTGTTTGAAAACAGGCAGAAGTATTGCCTCTAAATAAAAATTGGTCATTCTCTTCATAGCTAGGTGTGGGACATTTGCGGTGTGCGTTAAGTCCCACCACTTTCCAGTGAACCCTGTGAAATGGTTTGAGATGTCTCGACGAGACGTGATAAGGCACTGTTTTATTAATGCAAGGCATACAATTGTTATCGTAAGTAAAGCAAACAGTGCCAACCTCTCTGTTTATAGACTCCCACGCACAATTACTGAAATCTGTAAAAACAAAAGTGTCATTCTGTTCAGACATCTGCATCGATGTTGCATCCTGCAAACAGGTTTGCCTTTTCGCTTTAAGCTGGATCCCCGTGGATTTACATTGCTTCATTGCACAGAGTAACCACGCCAGATATTGGTTGAATGAAATTGACTGGAAATTGACAGGAAATTATTCCAGAAACGGACAGTGGAGATGTGATGAGAAGAATCTGCCCTGAGCTGTGAATTTGTAAAGCAAGGGTTGTCTATTAAATTATGAATGCCTCTGTATATTGTACTACACACTGTTTACAAGACTCATTAGAAGGATGAATCTTCCAATTACACATCCTCTTGATTTGTTTCCCCGTAACAGCTGGATTCAGAGTGAGCCCGTGTATCTGTTTCCCTAACCTACCTACCTGTGCTCCTTGTAAAATTAATCTGAAACTCGCAAATGAAATCTCATTTATCATTCCATCGCCTGTTTTCATAATCGTCAGGATATAAACCGCGGAATCCTTTCAACTCGTACACTCGAAACTGCGGCGTTGCACACGTTTAAGGAGCATTGTTTGGAAAGGCTTGACTTTATGAGGTGTTGGGTGTCAGGCAGTTGGGAAACCTGCTAACCCAGGGTGTAAATGTTCTCAACAGAAGAAGCCTTAACTCATTCAGTGCTGGCTTACTCTGGGTGCATGTGTTTGCCCCATGCCCTAACAACAACAACAATAATACTAATAATAATCCTTGCATTTGAGATAGCACCGTTCCGTGTTGTAGAGACGTTTCAAAGCGCTTCGTTAAAGTATACTGTCAAGTGGATTGACTGTATTTTGCACGTGGCAGGCAGCCAATTGTACACAGTCGTGGATTGAGGGACTACATTTGTTTGGTGGGTTGGGGGGTGGGTGGATGGACGACGTGTGAGCCGCTGATCTGAAAGGAGCGGCGTTTAAAGGAATCTCGGGCTGAACGGGTGGGAATGTGGGCAAGTTTCAGTGGCAAAGCCCTGCACACATCACACACAGGTGTCACATACTCGGCCTCGGTGTGAGGCGCAGGCACAAAGCGAGCGGTGCCGACACCCCACTGTAACATCTGCCTCCCAAACCCTAGAGGGCTGACTGCCTCGGGGAGGGGTGGGAGGGCCTGTTCTCAACAGCCTTACCCTCACCCTTTCATCTCCTGCCATATACTTTGACCTTCTCACAACCCTCATTGTGTCTGACAATGTCCCACGGCCACGGGCCCTGGGGCGATGGAAGCAATAACTAGCCTTCCTGTTTCCTTTAATCCTGCGCTCATTAGAACACAGGACCCAGTAACGGCAGGGAGAGCTTTTCTCCCATCGTGCCAATCTGTAGGGCAATAATAGCGGTATAAATCGGTACCCACAGTCTCCTCAGCATCTCAAGGATGTGCTCTGCGTATGTGTGCAAATGCGCAGGCGCATCAAAGCGTACACGCATTTGAGCAGAGATCAGAAAGGTCTTCTTCCTCGAAACACGTCTAGGTACCGGCAGGATTCACATACATAAATATATACATGTATATAAATATATCTAAGACACCATTTTCTACTTATTTCTGCCTCTCGTCACGTCAAGTTTGTGAGCCATTAAATCTCTGTTATTCTTAAATTCTGACGTTGGCAAAACTGTGGCCGCAATTCACCCTCTGTCCTGGCTTGAATTTAGAGAAAAGCGTCTGTGTGTGTGTATATGTGTGTGTGTGAGTGTCTGACTATGTCTCTCCCTTGTCTCGTTAGTGCTCTCTCTTTAAACCCTTTGTCTGTGAATTCCTCAGTTGCCCTGGGTCTACTCCTGTCTCTGTCTCTGGCTACATAACCTTTGCTTTGAACCCAAGTTCTGAAATTTGATGTTATTGAACACGCAGAATATATTACTGCTGTTAAATCGCCGATACACAAACCAGCCCTGACACACTGCTCTACCGTGCATTTCATTAAAGCAGTCTGTGAATTAATTTACATCGAATGCATCTTTTTTACTCCCGAGTCATCCAAAATTAATACTTAACCTTTAATCTCAGTGTGTGTTTTCACCAATTACAGATGCACAGAGTCAGCTCAACAATAATAACTTGCACTTGTATGGTGTATTTCATGCAGGATGACTTCTCAAAACACTCTGCGAAGACTGATAGTCTAAAATATACACATTTCGTAGCTAATCAGGAATCAGAGCAGGACTAGTCCATGCAGCTGCCCAAGCCTGTTCCGCCATTCAATTGGATAATGGCTGATCTCTGTACCTCAAGTCCAATTAACTTATGAAGGTTCATAAAGCTACTGTCTTATTCACACAAGTCGTGCAGTCAATAGTGAGGCTTAGAGGCTAATTGAAAAGCTACAGACACTCACGCAATTTGAACAACAAATGGTAATTTAGGGTTGGCTCGCTTGAATTCGAATTTTCCACATATGCTGCAGTGAGGAGCATTGGAGTTAGAGATATTGACTACCATGTACAACAACAACAACAACAACAACAGGCTCATTTAAAGTGCGCCTTTCACATCAGGAGGACGTCCAATGCAAAAGCATTCAATGTCCTGCGGTGGGGGAAGGGGGAGGCCAAGTGGGACTAACCTTGGCCAGTCCCTCCCTTACTAACAAGAGGCTGCTCGCAGTCTCAATGGAGGTAGCGAATAAAAAAAGGCCGGTTTCTAAGAAAGCGTTTGAATTATAGTTGAAACGGGAATAATAGCGGTTCTGCTTCCATCACCCCAGGCCGCAGAACATTGTCAGACACAATGAGGGTCATGAGAAGTTCGAACTATATGGCAGGAGATGAAAGGGTGAGGCTAAGGCTGTTGTTTGCAATTCCAGCCCCCGCCCCCTCGCCCACCCCACCCAACCTTTCCCCACCCGGGCTAGGCCTCTGGGGTTTGAGAGGCAGATGTTAGAGTGGGTGTCGGCAGTGCTCGCTTTGTGCTTGTGCCTCTCACCGAAGCCGGGTATGTGACACCCGTGTGCAATGTGTACAGGGCTCTGCCACTGAAAACTTGCCCACATCCCCACCCCGTTCAGTCGGAGATTCCTTCTTAAATCCTGCTCTGTCATTCCAGCCCTCACACGGTCCCAACATTGAGCCACCAGCACCACCGACTGCATATTCGCTCCTGGATTCAGTCTTAGCTGTCCCCTGGCCTCCTGGCCAAACCCTTTGTAGAGTAAAGAAGTGACCTGACCCTAATCTTTTATTACTTTAGAAAGCAATAAAATAATAAAGATTGGGGTTAAATCAGTTCTTTGCTCCATGAAAGGTTTGGGACATCTGAAACTTAATTAATACAGAAACAAAGTTGTGCTTGCCATCTCTGACTTAAAACCTCAGAAGTTACACTTCACTACATCCCCTATAACCTCTTTTGAATAACAATGGCTGATTCCCAACTGTTGCTCTTATGTTCTCAGCCCACAACGTAGCACATTGCTCCTGGCTGTTTTGTCTTGAGTGAGCCGGAATGTTTTTTTTTATCAGAAACCTCCCTCTCATACTCATTGCTAACTGCTACAGTGGGTCCAAGTAACTGCAATAATCGTTGCGTTTGGAATACACGTACCATTCATCTATGATAGGTAATGGTGAAATGATAGGGAAAACATTAAACAGCGTTAACGCACAAGTGATTGCTTTCAAGTGTAGTGACTGTATTTTGAATGATAAACAGTGAATTTGGGAGGAATCAAGAGTTCAGATTATTTAACTCAGACCATTAAGTTTTATGAAACTGACAATTGAAAAAGGTAAGATGATTGGAAAGTAAAAAAAAATATTTACTCTCTCTACAACAGCCCATCTCAGCAAAGAAAAATCCTCCACCATTACATTGCCCCCACCCTCTATGGCCGTTTCTCCTTCACCCCCCAACCTGTGGTACTTCTGAGCTGTTCCCTCAAACTTCCAGCCTCGTCTGTGGCAGATTCCTTCCATCCTTCCTTCCTGCTCAATCTGTGCTGAGTTCACTCAAGGTCATTGCGGCTGTGGGAGGAATGTGAACCCAGGTCCCAGAGGTGAAAGAGCAATGTTCCATCCGACTGAACCCCCCCTGGTAAAATCGAATCTAGTCATTAATTCATGCCACATTGATTGTTCTTGCATTATTGCAGCAATCTGATGTATTTCAGGCTTGATAGAACTCTATGGCAGATTTCTCCAGAGGTCCTTAACCCATTAAAGGCAATGGTGTGTTCTACAGTCTCCTCGTGGATTAAAAGTTCCGTATGTTTAACCTTTTATAGATTTTTGGGGGGTTTGCATTTTCCTTTTTGTGAAGCCCAGTTAAAAACAGACGCAGGAGAATGGGGTGGTGGTTGGGGGGGGTGGGGGGTGAGGTGGGGTGGAGGCGGGAGGCGGGGGGAAGCAATACAGATTCCATTTTCGCCACAGCCCAATAATTTGGTCACCCAATCTGTTTGGTGGGACACTACTGTGCCCAATTGGTTGCAGCATTTCGCCAACAAATTATACAGTCAAATCACTTTACAGTATATAATGTGAAGTGCTTTGAGACAACAAAATTACATTTGTATAGCACCTTTCATGTCGGAGGACGTCCCAAGGTGCTGGACAGATACTACTTTTCGGACCCAAGCTGGGGTTGGGATCGGGGAGAGTAGACGAAAGGGAGAGGAAGTGGGGAGACTGATTGTATGGTCAAAGAGGAGGGTCTTCAAGCGGGACTTAAAGGAGACTAGGGAGGGGGCGAGGTGCAGGGATTGCAGGATGGAATTCCAAAGCTTGAGGGGTGAGTGGCTGAAGGCTCTCCCACCAGTGATGGGCTGGGTGGGTCAGGGGACATGGAGCAGATCGGAGCCTGCTGAGAGAAGGGAGTGGACAGGTTGGTAGGGGATTAGGAGGTCCCAGAGATAGTGTGGGCCAAGGCCATGGATGGCTTTCAAGGTGGTGACCAGGATCTTGAATTGAATCCTCTGAATGATGGGAAGCCAATGGAGTCAGGCGAGATAGGGTCAGGGAGCTTGGTGTGGGAGAGGGCTGGATGATCTGCAGCCTATGGAGGGAGGGATTGGGAAGGCGAGTCAAGCAGGGCGCTGGAGAGACGGCTCAAAGACGTGGCAAAATCAAATGCTTGGATTATTTTTAATTGACAGTCATTGATTCGACTTCCGTAGCTCTCTCCAAAACTAAAATGCTTACTTCTGCTAAGGATGAGCACATAAATAATTTATATTTAACACCAATATAGGAAGCTACAGGGATGGCAAAAACAGTGGGTAATCAGCTGGTCCCAAAGTTAAAAATAACACTAAACTCACTGGTACTATAATAAAAATAATAATCTCCCATATTCCATATCCCTTAATTTAATTATTGGCAAATAGTTCTCTGCACCTAGATTCTCTCTTGAATTCGCTGCTTTTCCTCACTCCACCCCGCCCCCCCCCCCCCCCCCACTCTCCCCCCCCCCACACCTATTGACTTTAAACTATACAAAGTTAATTAAAAGTTTCCACTGACGTCCGGGTTCAACGCCAAAAAAGTTGCTCTTTTTCAGAACATTTGGGAAATTAAAGCAATTGTTAGTCGATTGTCAGATCGCTTCGCAGGGATAATAAATTCCCTCCCAAACAAAAAAAAACAAGCATTTGGTCACTCAACCCACCACTGTTTGTGGGACACTTCCGTGCGCAATTGGCAGCCGCCTTTCACCCACAAAATATACACTCAGTTCACTTTACGCTATAATCCTGTGGATTGCTTTGAGAATGTCTCAAAGACGCGAGATATGGCGCTGAATCAAATGCACAGAATGTTATCATTAGAAGCTAAAGCAGTGAGTTCGTTCACTCACTGGTGAAATAATAGAGTTCTCTGGCAATGCATACCTTACTTGGTGGGTGGTAGATAGACACCAACCTTTACGCACAGAAGCAGCCAGGGGGCACTTCTGTTCCTATTATCATGGGCTGTGATAATAGCCAAGTAAAGTTATATATTCCCCCTGGGTGTCCCTCCATTCTGTGCGGATTCGTAGAGCAAACATTTTTCTTTGGTTCGGCCCTAATGCAAATTGCAAAGCTATTTTTTTCCCCCTCTCCTTTTCCCGCACATTCCTCGGATTCTAACTTGTAGAGGTCTCGCTTCATCACAAACAATGAGCAGATCATTTCTGCAGATGTTATTTGATGGGAAAGTGAACTGGGTTTTTTTTTGGGGGGGGGTGAGGGGTAGTGGGGTGGGGGCAGTGGTTGGGAGAAGAGGAGGAAAAACCGCAGAACACATTCAATACTGAAGGGATTCCATTCTGTCCCAGGGGAAAGATAAGGTTGGTAGCTTTCAGCCATTGACAGAAGGTTGTAAATTGGGTTGGGGTCAGTTGAACCACACACAGCCTTTTAAAGGGGCAATGGGCCTAATCAAATCCATTCTTATGATTTAAATCCCTGCACCCCCACCACTCTCTTTGTTCCAATCTCAAAAGCAAAAAGGGGGAATAAGACCTCGAGAGAATCCTGTAGAATTATTTCCAACAGGGCTTCTAACTCAGCCAGAGAGATTTCTCCCCTCCCTCCCTCCCTCCCTCCCTCCCAGCGTGAACTCAGTCTAGACAAGGGGATCCAGAGGTGAAACCAGTATTTGAACCCACTGCATCATGCAGTCAGTCATAGTTTAATTTCACATGGAGTGGATTGAGGTGGGGGAGAGAGGCAAAAGAATCCGACGATACCATTTCTCGTTGGGATATTCCCACACTGAAAACAGGAGATGAAAAAGGTGTAAGGTTGCGGAGAGTAGGAATTAGCACGATAATTAACACAGACATGCCAAACAATCATAATAATCCTTGCAATTGATGAAACACCTTATCATGCCATTGAGAGGTTTGAATGTACTGAATATTGCTTCACTTATTGCTGTTGTCACTGTGTATTTTAAGCAATGCTATAATAATACTGTAATAAAAATCTTTGCATTTGATATAGCGCTTTTCACATTGCATCACCATCTCAAAGCACTTCACAGAATATACTGTAAAGTGAATTGATTGTATATTTGTGGGCAAAGCACGGCAGCCAATTACGCACAGCAGCGTCCCCACAAACAGTCATGGATTGAAAATGACCAATTTTATTATTTTTTTGGAACGGATTATTATTAGGCGTGTGGAGTAAGGAAACTTGCCCAAGGTTTCACCCTGACCTGCCTGGATTCGAACACAGGTCTCACGCTTATAAGGCGAATGCTCTAACCACCGAGCTACAGGAGCTCCATGAGCTATGTTTAGCTATGTTTAGAAAGGAAGGGAGTTTAAAGTCACATACACAACAACGTTTTTCTCTTTTATATTAAAAACAAGGTGTCAAGAAAGAGACGGTTTTCAACTGAGCAGCCATCAACAGAAATAATCCAATTTAATCTTCACTCCACAAGGATTCAGAGACCCATCATCACCAAGGGCCAACGTGCTGGCATTGATACAACTTGGATGTGAAATTAATGTGGTTTTAAATTTTAACCCATGGATTGATTCAATCTCCAACGGAGTCTCTCCCAGTGACAGCTCCCCGATCAGATGTGAAAGATTAAAGTTGTTACAAATGAGGAGCAGCTGGAAAGTTGTATTGAGAGACACCGCAGAGGCTCAGAGCTTATCAAGAGCGGAGAAAAAAAAGTCTCCTTGAGACTGTTTTATACGAACGGGACAGAGAATCACCAGGTTATTGTATCTGAAAATCCGAATGAGGATATCTTATTCTATCCTGACAGTGCAACCGAAAATAAAGCAACGCTGAGAACATCAGCCTTAATATTGCATAGTACACAGTCACTACACTACATTTCAAACAACAACAAAAAATTACACTTGTGTAAATCCAGTGAAATGTTTTGAGACAACCTCCTGGGTGCTAGATATATCAAATTATAATAAGAATCCTTGCATTTGATACAGAGCTTTTCACATCTTATCGACATCTCAAATGCAAAGAATCACAGTATTATCGCGATCAAACGCCTGCCTGAAACACGAACTGCCTTAAACACAGTCGCAATTATTTTAAAATTATTGAACTAAACGATTCAATTCCTTTACAATTATTATTATTATTGTTACTGAGCCCTAAAGCTTGGGAACTCTCTCCCCCAATCCCTCCGCCTCGCCCACTCCTTTCCCTCTATTTAGACCACGACTGAAGACCTCAGCGCCTTGGGAAGTCCTTGCAACGTGAAAGGCGCTCTATAAATGTAATTTTGTTTTTGCTGTTGATTTCTCTTCGACTGTGCTCCCTCCCTCTCCCACCGGCTCCGCCAGTGTTAAGCGTTCCAAAACGCAACCCTATGTGAAGGGTAATATATATATATAAATACAACTTATTTAATATTTTAGTTGATTAAGGATTATAAAGTTCAAATGTCCTTTTTTTCCCTCCCCAAAAATGTTTTTTTTAATAAAATTGAAATGAACTAATTATCCTTTGTAACAGAGAGTGTTGTTCTGCCTATTGGTGTGTTTAGATGCTGCCTCCCTGGTGATTGCTTGCCTAGGTCAGACAGAACAAGACTAGGTCTCCCACCCCCCCCTCTCTTTCTCTCTCCCTCTCTCTTTCTCTCTCTAGTCTGGGTCAAATTCGTTTTTTGATGTTGAAACACGACAAAAAAAAATACCTCCCACTTTCAAGAGGCTAAAACCAAGGCTGATCAAATTACACACAGAGCTTTTATGCCTCATTATCCAATGAATAAGTCTCTTCTTCCCTTGCCTTTGGTCATTAATTGGTTCCCCCCCACCACCATTCCCAATCTCTTAATAGTAAACTTTTTTTAAAAAAAAGTGTGTTGGGGGGTGGGGAAGTGGGAGGGTGGGTGGTGTTTGGGGTTGGGGGGGGGAAGAGAAGGGAGGAAGGAAGAGAAAAATAAAGCCAAAAAAAACTGAAAAGTATAGAGGGAGGGAGGGAGTGGGGGAGTTGGTTGGTGGTGTGAAAAAAAAGTTTGGTCAAGCTTTGCAAGGATGTTGGGTGTTCTGCTGTTGTTCTTGTGGTGTGGAGCCAGTGGATTGGAGTGGTCCCTTCTCAGGGTTTCCTCAACGAGGAGGACACACCAGCCCAAGGCACTGCTGTTGGTCTCTGTGGTGTTGTCTTTGTCCAGTGGTGGTCGAGGTGCCTCTGTGCCTCAAGTGAGAATCTCCTACCCCGGCGCCTGTCCCAACCAACTCAATCCCAACCTGTGGGTGGACGCCCAGAGTACCTGCGAGAGAGAGTGCAACACGGATGAGGTAGAGAATGAAACTGCACTGTTATTTTTCTCTCTCTCTCTCTCTCTCTCTCTCTCTCCCCAGCAGTGATTTAGTTGTGATTTATTTAAAGGGATCTCTTTTTTTCTCTGTCTCCCTCTCTTTCTTTCTCTTCCACTTTCTTTCTCTCTCCCTCTCTCTCCCCCCCTCTCCTTTCCAAAGCTTCATACACATATTATATCCATATATTGTGTGTGTGTGTATGTATGTATATATATATTTAATAATACACCCTCCACAACTTTTTTTGCGAACTGTACAAGAAAAACTTATTTCTGGAAGGGAGAAAAAACTTTCTTTTTTTAAATAATAACTACTAACTATTTTTATTCTTCTTTTCAATATTTGGGGTTATTAATTCTTCAACAACAAAAAATCTTTTTAAACCAATTTTTTTAATTAAAAAATATACATTACAATTCTGGTAGGTGGGGAAAGAAGAAGAAGAAAAAATACTCCTGGGAAACAGATCACTTTTTATTCACAACTCTGCAATGAATTATTATTGTTATTAATTTTTCATCGTTACTCTTAATCTTGTTGTTATTACTGGGCATATAAAACAAAATTCTGGAATAAAACGGCTTGTAATTCTGCAAACGTTAACCTGTTGACGTCTGTGTAATTACTAACATCTTGTATAATTGCAATTACAGTACTACCATTATTAACTGTGACAAGAACTTTTTTCAACTCTTGGAAACAAAGGTAAATGTTTTCTTTGCTAATAGGGGGGCTTCAAGTTGAACTCACTTGCGTTTCCAAAGCACAAGGCAGAACTCAAATTCTTTCATTAAATTCATTTTCAGTCGTGATTTTGTTAAACGAGGTCACACCTGCATCCAGATTTGCATTCACCACAACCCCCACCCCACACACGAGTTTTCTTTGTCCCTCTCTGAACCATGAAATTGAGGGGTGGGTTAGGTTGGGGGGGAGAGGATTTTTGACCTGCGACAGATAGTATTGCCAGATGTCATTTTCCTCAAGAGAAATAACTTCATGGGATTTTTTTTGTTCCCAGAAATAAAAAATTTTTTGGTGGGGGGGGGCAAGCAATTGAAACTACCTACCCCCATGGTTAATATTGTCAGAGAAGATGCCAGGCTTTTCGGTTTGCGTTTCAACTATAAATTTTCATTTTCTTTCTTACTTCGGAGGATTGTAACTCGAACCGTGTTCAGTAAGGCGAAGGATCGATTACTCTGCTCACTGTACGTGGTGTGTGTGGTGGTGTATGTGTGCAATGAAGAGAGAAATTGTAGGCAGAGCAGATTCTGTGTATCAGTAACTTTTTTTGTGCTTCTCAATAAAAGGTTTGAATTGAACCTTTTTTTATACACACACACACACATATATATATATATAGAGAGAGAGAGAGAGAGAGCGAATATGTTGTGATGTGATTGGAAATTATAAATTGACCTCATGAGTTAACAAATTAAAACACTGCTTTCTTGTTCATGCAAGTGCGCAAACTCCCGAAATGTACTGACCCTGAATAATAATAATAATCCTTGCATTTCTAGACGTCTCAAAGCGCTTCGCAGAATATACTGTAAAGTAAATTGACTGTATATTTGTGGCAGCCAATTGCACGCAGCAGTGTCCCGCCAACAGTCGTGGAATGAAAATGACCCGATTTATTAGTAGGTTTTTTGAGGGGGAATTATTATCAGGCCTGTGGAGTAAGGAAACTTGCCCAAAGTCTTGTCCTGCCTCAAATCAAACCCAGGTCTCTCGCTTGCAAGGCGCAGTGAGCTCAGGACTCCTGCCCTGCAGGAGAGGGAAGATGACTCTTAGAATGCACAAAACTACCTGGAATAAATCACTAGGTGAATCTTGTTGGAGGTAGGAATGAAACGGAAGTGTTAGCCACATGGTCAGGCTTACTGTCTGTCCCAGGTCCCGATCTATCGCTTATCACACACTTATGGAGTCCTGTAGAGTTCATTGATTTACTGCACTCCACATGGTAGGCTAACGCCTGCAGGAACCGTTTCGAAAACCATCCCACATTCACTTTGCCTCACTCCCTCCCTTGCCTCCTTCATGGCCCATCTCAAGAACCTCCTCTTTGACCGTGCCTTTTTGGTCAACCCCTACCCCCCAAACCCCTACCACCACCACCAGCTTGGGACAGAATCCCTGACTATGCAACGCCTTAGCACACCTTCCCGACTTCAAGTGTGCCAATTTAATTTGTTGTTGCTGTTGTCACCACACTAACCTCCCTCCTTCCTCTCCCCCTCCCTTCCCCCCCCCCCCCCCCCTGCCTTATCCCCGTCTTTAGGACTGCCAGAACTTTGAGAAGTGCTGCACGAATGTGTGCGGTCAAAAGAGCTGCGTGGCTGCCCGGTTTGCTGACGGGAGCCTGGCCTCCCTGGATGTCCCGAAGGAGGCCACGTGCGAGAGCTTTGTGTGCACCCAGCAGGGCTCGGAGTGTGACATCTGGGACCGACACCCCGTCTGCAAGTGCAAGGACCGCTGCGAGAAGGAGCCTCACTTCACCTGCGCCTCGGACGGCCTGACGTACTACAACAAGTGCTACATGGACGCGGAGGCCTGCATTAGAGGCATCAGCCTGACGGTGGTGACCTGCCGCTACCACATCGCTTGGCCCAACACCAGCCCTCCTCCCCTGGAGACCACCGCCAATCCCACCTCCACCACCTCGCTGGAAGACCCCATCCCCCCGGCCCTCTACACCAACCCGTTCCACCAGTCCGTCTACGTCGGAGGCACGGTCAGCTTCCACTGCGACGTAAGCGGGCGGCCCAGGCCCGACGTGACCTGGGAGAAGCAGAGCGACTACCCCGAGAACATCATCATGAGGCCGGACCAGATGTACGCCAACGTGGTGGTGACCAACATCGGGCAGCTGGTCATCTACAACACCCAGCAGCAAGACGCCGGCATCTACACCTGCACGGCCAGGAACGCCGCGGGCCTCCTCCGAGCCGACTTCCCGCTCTCCGTCATCCAGCAGGAGCACTCGGGCAGGTCCGCCCCCGAGAGCAAGGCCCCCTTTCCCGCGGCCGAGTGCCTGAAGGACCCGGACAAGGCGGACTGCGGCCACCGGCACGTGCGCTGGTTCTACGAGCGCTCGAAGGGAACCTGCTCGACCTTCGTCTCGGGCGGCTGCGGCGGCAACCGGAACCGGTTCGAGACCTACGAGGAGTGCCGCCTGTCGTGCGCGAACGACACCGTGGACGTGTGCGGCTTCCCCGCGGTGCAGGGCTCGTGCAAGGCGTGGGAGGCGCGCTGGGCCTACAACTCGCTCATGAAGCACTGCCACGCCTTCGTGTACGGCGGCTGCGAGGGCAACGGCAACAACTTCGAGAGCCGCGAGGCGTGCGAGCACAACTGCCCCTTCCCCAAGGGCCAGCCGTGCCAAGCCTGCAAACCCCGGCACAAGATCGTGCCCAGCTTCTGCAAGAGCGACTACGCCATCGTGGGCAAAGTGACCGAGATCTCGGAGGAGCAGGACTCGGGGGTGGCTCGCTTCACGCTGGACGAGGTGCTGAAGGACGAGAAAATGGGCCTGAAGTTCTTTGACTTCAAGCACCTGGAGGTGATCATGACCAACGTGGACTGGAGCTGCCCCTGTCCCAACATCAGCCTGGCGGACGGCCCGCTGCTCATAATGGGGGACGTCCACGACGGCATGGCCGTGCTTGACGCCGAGAGCTACGTGAGAGCCGTCAACGACAAACGCGTCAAAAAGATCCACGAGATCATCGAGAAAAAGACTTGCGAACTCCTGCACCGCTTCCAGGACTAGCCGCAGGGGGAGGGGGTCCTCCTTCACTCCTGCCAACCCCCATCTCCCGCCCCCACCTCCACCCAATCCTCCCCCCATCCCACCCCCCCCCCACCCCTCTCCACCCTTCACCCCCCCACTACCAACCGTAAACTTCTCGTAGATTCTAGTTCCTCTCGTTGCCTCTTGTCTTAAAACGTAAGATGCAGAAAACAGTTTGTATTTTTATTTATATTTCTGCCTCTCTCACCTCTTCGCTACTCCCCTACTCACACACACGCTTTGTTCTCCTTCCTTTCCCTCCCCCACTGCACCAATTCCCTCTTAACCACCGTGTGTCGTTCAACGGAGAGCATTGGATGAACACAGCTCCTTGCATCCGCAAGTTGAGCTGTTGAGACAATTATACAATCATCGTTTTGCATCCCAGTTCTGTACTGACGTGTGTTTGATAAAAGAAAGGTATTTAAGCTAAATTCTGTGCCAGGGTTTCACATGGAGAAACTCCAAAATGCAAGTCCCTCTCATCCTTATTTAAAGCGTCCAAGGCACATAATGTTGGCCGCAAACTTCACCTAAACTCTGCTGCACATTTCATTACCTCCTCCACTCCTCTCAGACTCAGTCCTGCAACTTTGGTCCTTGAACCACCCCTAGAAAATAATCCTTGCATTTGATACAGCGCCTTATCACGTCTTCGAGACGTCTCAAAGCGCTTCACGGGATTTACTGTGGAGTGAGTGAATTGACGCTATGTTGGGTTCTCAATACCATGCCCCTAACCCCAGTAACAGGGGATACTAGTTCACGCGTTTGAGTCCCCCCCATCTACCCCTAAAATCAACCCATTTCACAGATGTTTCTCTCTGCAAAATAAACTATAATTCACTTTTAACACAGATTTTATTTTATGGCGAGTTATGATTATTTTCACTGTGATGAATCGTGACTTCTGCCTCCACCTGCTGGCCACAGATTGTACAGCATCGTGACACCATTCGGGCACAGAAACTATGGTCCATAATAATAATGATACAGTAATACTCCTTGCATTTGATGTAGTGCCTTATCACGTCTTCGAGACGTCTCGAAGCGCGTCATAAAATATACTATAAAGTGAATTGAATGTATATTTTGCAGGTGAAACGCAGCAAACGATTGCGCACAGCAGTGTCCCACAAACAGTCGTGGAATGAGAGACCGATTTACTAATTTCTTTCAAGGAATTATTACCCCCAGAAACTGCAATCTGCCAATCGACCATCAACCGAGGTTCCTACTTACTGCTAGGTACACAGAGGCCTGCGGAGTGAGGAAACTTGTTCAGCGTTTTGCCCTGCCAGGAACTGAACCCACGACTCTCGCCTGTGAGGCGAGTGTTTTAACCACTGAGCTACGGGATTCGCAATCTACTAAGTATAGAGTCATTGTCAGTACAAGGTTGGCTGATTGTGCTTATCTGGTTATAATTGCGCAAAACAAAACTGGTAAAAATCCTGTGGCCACCTTGTAATTTGTCAGCCGTACAAAGCTAGCAAATTTGCACAATGGCAGCAAAGTTCCCAGAAACAACTGATAAAAGTTGGCTGGAAAATTGTTGGTTAGAAAATATCTTTTTACAATATCTCGGGTTAGCGTTTCGCAGAAGGGCAGATGGCACCTCATGCAAAGCAGTGCTCCCCCCCACTACCGCGCTGGAAAGTCAGCCTTAAACTGTGATTTCAAAATGCTGAAGTTATGTACCTACAACTTGACCAAGATACGGACTTAAGTCAGTCATTGTGAACTTAAGACATTGAGCTAGAGCATTAAAGGGACAGTCACTTCACTGGGTGAGGCATTGGCTTGGATATTGCTGTCCTTCTGTGCTGTCAGTGACACTCAAACTACATGTCATGCACAGGCGTTGTGAAGACATTATCCTTTGCAAAGGGTACTAGAGGGATGCAAGTTGTTGCACAGTTAGGGACTTAAGCAGCAGGGACTTAAAATACACACAGCGCTCACTGGGCTCAAGAGTCTGCGTTGTACAATTCATAATTGGGTGCACAGTCTATGATGTAGTCACAGATGATTGAATGAGAAACCAAAGCAGGAATTATCTGATTTGGCTGCCGGGAGAGATGCACAAATGCTCCATTGTGACATTCTCACACGTAACAGTGGGCAGGAAAGTGATCCAAGCATTCCCAGACAGAGCACAACACAGATAACATTCCTGCCTCGCTCTCTTGCTCTCACTCTCTCTCTGACTCTCCCGCTGTCTCTATGCTGCCTCTGCCGCTCTATTTGTTGCGTTTTATGTTTTTTCCAGCCTCAGCGATCAACTCTTTAACAAGATTGTGATACTTATTTGCTTGTGTAATTTTTCCCTCGTCTTCGATCACAAACGCCCTGAAACGTCGTCCGGCGTGAAATCCACTATATAAACGCAAGTCGTCGTTCTTGTTGTTCTCAAGGTGCCAATTTCTACCGGGGAGAAATTCACTGACCGATCCTATCCAATTCCTCAAAACGTCTAATATTACCAGACTTTTTTTAAAATTTGCCCACAAGATTCACAGTCAATTCGCTTTACAGTGTATTCTACAAAGCGCTTTGAGACGTCTGGAAGACATGATAGGGGACTATATCAAATGCAAGAGATATTGGGTCAGTGGCTGTCTTGACACCCACAGAAACCCATCATTGAATTTTTTATGTAACCAGGCATTAAAGACCGTACAAGCAGCAAAAGATTATCTGAACTTTAAACTGGGCTTTGGAAATGTCTTAATGGGCTATCAAGTTTGCTAAGTCACGAACTAACCCAAGTTTGCGTGGTATTAATTCACCATTAACTGTGTTACAGTGTCATTTCTCCCTTCATGGTGTATTTTTTAAAACAAACGTTTAGACAAGCAAAAAGAAATAATGAGTCAAATAATTGTAGATTTAATAAAAGTGCGTTTTTGTCACATACTTAATGCGGGAGAAAATCATCTTACAGTACGCAGATACTCACCATGACTGTTTGTAAACTGGAAAATTTACAAGTTAACCGGCATTATTTTGCAACGCGAGCAATTCTGATTAAACTTGCTCACCAAAGCATTCCGTGAAATATTTCTTCCCGACTCAGCCGAAAAAATGGGCGGAAAAAATAATAATGTGTTTGTGTGAGGCTGTGAGCGCTGAAAATTAATTTCTGCCCTTGATATTAATTTGTAATATCACTTGGGCAGGGCACGCATTAGAGTCCTCAATTGCAGCTTTGTTTACTGGTGTGGTGGTGTCTCTGTGATGGGCCACGCTGTGCAAGAATGAGACACGTGACTGTCACTATCGCCAGGAACATTTAGTCGAGTGATACAATGCAATACAAAATTACATTTACACAGAGCCTTTCACGTCGGAAGGATGTCCCAAGGCGCTGGACGCTTAGGGATTTGGACCTGAACTGGAGGAGGGGGTGGGAGAAAGGGGGTTGGCGAAGGGGACGGTGGAGGACAGGGAGGGTAGGGGGAATGGCCAAAAACATGGTCAAAGACAAGGGTCTTAAGACGTGCCTTAAAGTCGGGGCAAGAGAGTGAACAAGGCGAAGGGACTGTGGGATGGGGTTCCAAAAGGTGCGAGCGGAGAGGCTGAAGGCCAGACCACCCACCGATGGTGAGCAGGGCTGGGTGGAGAACATAGAGCAGCGATGAGGAGAAAGCTCAACTCAACCATACTTTGCGCATAAGAGAATAACAGAGAACAATGACTGAACCATGGTGAGAAGGGGCTGAGCTACAAGAGAGAAGCTTAGTCGATGAGAGACACACAGTCACTACACTGTGATCAAAAAGGAAACCTCAAATGAGGTGCAAATAGATAAGAAACTGAAGTGTTTTCCAGGTTGAGAGAACACAAACGAAGTTAGGAGATTGTTGTCTTTTCGAACCTGGGATGTGCTGCCTTTCGAAGGTGAAAATCAGACAAATATCTAAATAGTATAAAATATATTTTAAACCCAGTGTTTGTGTGTGTGTGTGTGTGTGTGGGGGGGGGAGGTGGAAGAGGAGGGGGCGGGAGGTGGGTAAAGGCAAGTAGGAATAAATTGATAGCTGTTTCAGAGAGCTGGCATAAGCACCACGATCTGAATGGTGTCTTTCTGAACTGAACAATTCTCAGATTCTATAAACCTGGAATACAGTTCAGGTTAAATGGCAAATTATAGGGGCTAATGTTACACATGGATGTGCAGTTAGGGTAGACAGGGTAGCCAGTGCTTACCTTATGAAAATAAAAACTTGAAATTGTAGATGATTATTTAGTCGTTTATATCTTTACAATGCACATTTTACATAATGCAAACAATTTTTAGTAGAAACTACCAAAATTATTGACTGCGATTTGAAATGCCTACCTCAAAAGCAACAGAAAGGCAGCGAGACGCCGTGCCTTTTTTACCAATTGAGTTGTAGGTAGTTCCGTTGCGCGGGCGCATTCCTCTCTCAGTGTCTCAGTAACGGGTGAAATAGGCACAAGCTACCGCTGCCTTTCCTCTTTCTATCCATTGCAATCAGATCACATTGAAATGCCATCTCCGCGCGGGCGTATTTGCGGAACAAAATGAAAAGGCAGAGTCTGCTGCTGCCTTTGGCAGTTCGTATAAGTGTCTACCCTGTCATTTTACCCACCGCGCGTCACTGGTGTTAAACGAGCGAAGAACAGTTTCTCACAGAGTTTAGGAAAACCTTTTAGACCACCCCAAGGTTTGGAATGGAACTACAGAATACACAACCGCTACACTGTACGGTGAAATCCCGTCAAGCGACTTTGAGACGCTGTCTCACGTGTCAAACGCAAAGCTTAAATTATTTACTTAAATTAAATCATCTCCCGTGATTATCCCCTAAACCCACCCGCCCCCACCATTGGCGGGCGAGCCTTCAGCCGCTCTGTCCACAACCTCTGGAACTCCACCCCGCAGTCCCTCCGCCTCGTCCCCTCCCTGGCCTCCTTCAAGTCTCGCCTCAAAACTCTCCTCTTCGATGGACCCATCGGCAACTCCTAATCCCCCCCTTCCCTCCCTCTACCCCCACCCCACCCTAGCCCCCACAACCATCTGTCCTCAGCTCGGGTCTGAAGCAGTGACTGTCCAGCACCTTGGGACGTCCTCCTGACGTGAAAGGCGCTATACAAGTTGTTGATGTCATTTTTGTCGTCGAGGAGTAGAAGTGGGACGGGAGAGTTAAAGAGATGAGTTTGATCAGTGTGTACAGTTAAGCAGCGTTTCACAGTCAGTGCTCCTATGCACAGGTACAATATAGTCTCACGAGGCACTTTTGCTCCATCTTTACTTTCACAGAATCTGTGTTTAAAAAAATATGCGGCGCCCGCCTCTCCCACGCACCCCCCCCCCCAACCACCCTCCCCAACCACCACTCCTCCCCCCCCACTCTCCCTCCCCACCTCAAAGGTTCCCATTGTGCATGGGGAAGTCATCGGATTTGACCAATTTACAGGGGATGAGGATGGCGGGCGAATCGATTTCGTCGCGCAGCTTGTTGGCGTGGCTGCCGCTGGATTTGCTGCGGCTGTTCTCCACGGTGGGCGCCGGGGGGAAATTGCCGGCCGCCGAGCCACCCAGGCAACAGCAGAGGAGCTTGAAGAAAGCCGCCCTCATCTCCTTGCTGGACAGGGTGTAGATGATGGGGTTGATGGCGGAGTTCAGCACGGCCAGCGCCACGCACCACTCGGCCGAGTACAGCAGTGTGCACTGCTGGGGGCTGCAGGCAACGTCCAACATCAGGAAAATGAAGAGCGGAGACCAACAGGCTATGAAGACCCCGAGGACTATCACCACCGTCCTCAGCAGGGCCATGGCCCGCTCCGAATGGTTGCTTTTCACCTTCTTGCGCGACATCACCTTGCGGCTGCTGTCGTTCACCAGCCGGTAGATGCGCACGTACAGGATGACTATGGCCAACAGGATGAGGGTGAGGATGCCGATGCAAAAGGCCAGGTAGCTTTTGGAGTACAGAGGTAGGACGGTGGAGCAGGTCTGGAGGCTGCCGATACAGTTCCACCCGATGATGGGAAGGATTCCCAGGACAATGGACACAATCCAGCAGGCACCCAGCAACAGGAAGAGCCTGTACTGCCTCTTGGCATCGTAGGGCCTCATCTTGACCATAGTCATGTGCCTCTCGATGGCGATGGCCAACAAGCTGAAGGTGGAGGCACACAAGGCGATGAACAAGCTGCCTTCTCGAATGAACCACAGGTTGGGAGTCAGGTGGAAAGTGTTCTTGCCCGACATGAGGATGTTGAACACATAGGCCACCCCGGCCAGCAGATCAGACAGGGCCAGGTTCCCAATGAAGTAGTACATGCGCGTGTGAAACTTCTTGTTCTTCCAAATGGCCACGAGGACCATGACGTTCTCGATGACGATCAGCAGGCAGGACAACAGAATGATCACCACCTTGACGGAACTGTCCCCCGTCCTTCTATCCAACTTGCCCGAAAAGTTGTAATGTCTGACGATGATGTCGTTGACGGGCAAGGTGTTGACCAGACCCATGGCTGTGGACGTGTTCTGGATTGAGTAACGATACGGGTGGTTGGGAGGAAGGACGGGAGCTTCCCCCAAGCTTCTCACGGCACTCGCTGAGATGTCTCGTACACCAGAGGGCGCCACTGGCCCATCACACCGCGCCACTTGGCTGGACCCTCAGAACTACCAGTGTCCAGTGTTTAGTTTGTCACCACAGCAGCACAGAACGCTGTAAAGTTCTTCACTGAAAAGATAGTTTTCAAATGAACTGTAAATGACGTGGTCACAATAGGATTTGTCTAGTCAGTGCAAAGCAACTTCTCCCCACCTCCCACACACACCCACACCACCAGCATCTGAATGGATGAGACACACACTCACACAACACACTCCTGTTAACTTATCCCCAAGGTCACGTCTCTAGTATTTCGATCAAGATGGTCACACTCGGAATGCAATCAGTGCTATTGTACAGCGATCACTGCACCGTCAGATTGTAGTCAATGAATGTGTATTTACCTGCATCTGATCGCCGTTAAATAACTGGGCAATCTGATTCGGTTGAGATTATAGTTTTATCCGTTCAAAGGTTTGAACCAGATTCCTCCCCACTTCCCCGCCCCCCACCCCCCCCTTTCCCCTACCTCCCACACCCACCCCCCCACCACCATTAAGAAACAGAAGGAAATCAAACAGGCAATTTCAATGGGGGGAGTGAAGACAATTATCAGAAAGATCTTCAAACAGGAACAGATTCAATTAATCCTTTACCAAGAATCAGGGGTCGTAGCCACCAATGATATCTCCCCCCACCCCACCTCCCACTGCTTGTTCATGGGATACTACAGTGTGCAAAGGGCACACGCTTCTCAAATGGAGATCCACGTGTCGTTTGTACCAATGCTGAAGTTTGGGATGTCTTCCCGACGTGTAGGCGCTATACAAAGGTAATTTGCTGTTCTGATGCACAAATGCACAGTCACCGCATGATTTCCATAAATCCTGGGAAGCGCTTTGAGATGTCTTGATGAAAATGATAAGGTGCAATATCAAACGCAACAACTTAGATTTGTGTAACGCCCTTCACATGGGTACAAGGTCACAATGTAAGGGTTATTGTAAGGAGTATCATTTCAAGCTCCGAAGGAGGCCATTCAGCTCATCGTGTCTTGGCTGGTTCTCTGCAAAACATATCCTCAAGTCCTTTTCTCCTTCCTTTCCCCCCCCCCCCCCCCCCACTCCACCCTTCCACACATCCTTTTTCTATCCCTCCTTTTCAAAAATCTTGTATAAAATACCGTACAGCACTTACAAAATCGCACACAGTGGAAAGAAACTCTCTTTAAGTCCCACCAAAAAAATATACATTTACATTTATCTGTCAGGGTAATACTAATATGGTAAGTATATCAATAATAATATTCCTTGCATTTGATATAGCGCTTTTCACGTCTCCTAGACATCTCAAAGCACAGAATATCCTGGAAAGTAAATTGACTGTATATTTATGGGCAAAACGAAATGCAGGAGCCAACTGTGCACAGCAGCGTCCCACAAACAGTCGTGGATTGAAATGACCGATTAAAAAACTAAAAAATGTAGTATTATTATCAGGCGTGTGGAGTAAGGAAACTTGCCCAATGTTCCGTCCTGCCTGGAATTGCACCCAGGTCTCTCACTTGTAAGGCTCTAACCACTGAGCTAACAGACTCCACGCAGACTCTCCCTCTAAATAAACTGAGAACCTTATTAGTATTATTTGCCGCCTTTTGGCCACAGAATAGACAGTCAATTCACTTGGCAGTATAGTCTGTGAAGCGCTTGGAGACGTCTCGAAGAAGTGATAAGGCGTTATGTCAAACGCAAGCAGTATTAATGTATTATATTATGATAGTTAAATAGTTGTTAACTGAAAACAGAATCTGGCTGTCTATATAAGTACAGTATGCCTTTATTCCTACTTAACTGCAGATTAATTTGAAAAACATTACAGTACCTATTTGCAACCCCCCCCCCCCACCACCATCTCCCAACTCCACCACCCCATTACCTTTCTGGAAAAACTCCCCCAAAATTAAGGGGTAAGTTTTTTACGCATTTGTTGGCAGGAGTTTGCAGATGCAGCCAAATCGATTTGGAGAAGAACAAATCGAGTTCTCTAACCAACGAAAGAGAAAAATGCACAAACTCTCCTTTACGATTCCTTGCTCAAGTGTGCAAAACAATATTTAGTCGCTGTGTGTGTGTAAACTGTGTGTGTATATGTGTGTGTCTGTATGTAACCGCATTGAATATTCATTCACACTTCATCTGGCTAGGTTGAGGTAGTAGCCAATAACTGATCATATGTAACACAAAACGTACATGGCAAGCCAAACACATGAAAATACTGTAATATGTTTTTTTTAAATGCATTAAAAAATATCAAACGTTAAGCAAAACACAATCCATTGCTTGCTACACATTTGGCATCATTGTGATTTTACAAGAGCCTTTCCAATCTATCATCCAGTTTTAAAACATGTATTTAAAAAAAACATATACCTGAATTTATTTACTCATTGAACTGTATATACATTCACTCATTTCCGCACCAGACAGTTATAGGACATGACAACTTCCCCCCACCTCTCTCACCCAAAGTTGCATGAACAAAGTTAGGAACCATTCCACTCACCTTTTTTTATAAAAAATAAAAGATCTCCACACAGCAACCAAGTGGTTTTGAAATGAACTAAAAGTACATAGGGATCCAGCCAGACAGCCAGTTAAGTCAGTCTTGTAGTCAGCCTTGACTGCCTCTTTTTAACACCTTCAATGTATGTTCACCTCGCAGCACGAACAATCACAACAGCAAAAGAGTTTGTGAAATGGTCGAGTTTGTCCAGTCCACTCGTTAAAGGAAAAAATCCATGCGTCTCAAACAGGCGTTGGATGACACTAAGTGGCAAGCTCTCCCCCCCACCGACTTGATCTCTTTCCTTATCCAGTATTGAGGAGGTGCCAGCCCACTCTCTCTCTCTCTGTTTTTCCCTTTCTGTCTGTCTGTCAATCCTACACACAAAAAAACAGCCAGCCAAACACAACCCTCCCACAGTCTTGTGTTAGGAACTAACCCTTAGCCCTTGTCCAGCCAGCAGTTATATGTAGTTGACATTTCTGGCTACAGTATTTGTAAATCATTTCATTGAGTTGGACATACCCCTTGTGTAACCAAGAGAGAGGATGGCTGATCTATCAGTCGCCAATAGAAACCACGGTTTAACCCTTGAAGTCTGGAACTGTCTCTTTCTTTTTATGCGTGTGGGTGTACGCGTGTGTGGTTCTTCAAATTCACAGGTCATCAAGTTCACTTTCTCTTTGTTAAGTTCGCAAAGGGACGCCATTGCGAGCTGATGTGCACAGCAAAAACTTATTTAGGTGAAGCCTTGAAAAGTATTTTCGGCCGTAAAAGGCATAGAGACGATGGCACCCAAGCAACGTGATGAGTATTAGTCTGATCAGATAGAAATGTCCTTATAGAACAACAATAGCCGAGGTCGCTATATAAATGCAAATAAGTGGAATCCTGTAGCTCAGTGCTTAGAGCACTTGCTTTACAAGCGTGAGACCTGTGTTTGAATCCAGGCAGGTCAGGGTGAAACCTTGGGCAAGTCACCTTACTTCACACGCGCCTAATAATAATCTGTCCAAACAAAACCCATCAATAATAAAAATTGGTCATTTCGATCCACGACTGTTTGTGGGGACGCTGCTGTGCGCAATTGGCTTCCATGTTTCGCCCCCACAAATGGACAATCTATTTTGTGGCCGAAATGTTAAATGTGTATTTAAACTGTTTCGGATGTATTTACATGACAGTTAGTTTCTGAAAAGGGAGGTCCTAGTTGGATAAGCAGTTGGAGAGCTTGCCAGACAATGACATCAACGGTAAGCCATGCAGTCTTAGCTGGTTAGGCTCAAGCAGTTAAACCAAACCATACTCTGGGGTTCCCTCTAGCCTTGGCTCTTGCCAAACTGCGCCCAAAGCACTCCAGAACTAGATAAGCAAGATACGTCCCTCCAGGAAGAGTGCGCATTCCATTCCAACAATCTATCTGTGGGAATTCCATGAGTAATAATAATAATAATCCTTGCATTTGATATAGCGCTTTTCACTTCTTATCGACGTCCCAAAGCGCTTCACAGAATATGCTGTAAAGTGAATCGACTGTATATATTTGTGGGCGAATCGCGGCAGCCAATTGCACACAGCAGCGTCCCCCACACACAGTCGTGGATTAAAATGACCAATTTTATTAATTGTGGGGCTTTTTTGGAGGGATTATTATTAGGCGTGTGGAGTAAGGAAATTTGTCCAAGATTTCCTCCTGACCTGCCTGGAATTAGAACACAGGTCTCCCCAGCTTGGTCTCCCCAGCTTGCAAGACAAGTGCTCTAACCACTGAGCCACAGGAGCTCCATGATGTAGATGGGATGCATGGAATTCCCAGCTTCCTTTGGATCCTCTTCAGCACAGGGATGGATTTCCGCATGTGACAGACAAAACCGACAGAAAATCGGTACGATTAGAAACTGGTTGGCCTGGGAACACCAGACTTAATCTGGATCTGACGGAAAGCTAAGAGTTAAGATAATTTCTTCATACCATAGAGCTCCATGCCTCTAGCGAGCCTGCCCCTGATTATACCGACAGCGCAAAGCAAGATCAACAGGAAGAGAAAAGAAAAGTAAAAGCGATGGGAAAGATAACATCTAACTCTTTGAAAACGTATCTCTCCCAGTTTCCCCCAACCCTCCCATCGCCGTTCCCCTTTCCCCTATTGTGACACTTCAGATGTCAACCAAGGTGTGTGACTCGCTCGCGCGTAAACCCAACGCGGCTTTTTAATCACGCTCCAAACTGAGAATTCCTTGCATTCCCACCTACACGTGGAAATCCCAGAGATAGAGAGAGAGAGATTGTGATTCTCATTAAGCCGCAATGAGATTCACGTGGAGTCTGTTAAACAGGGACTGATCAGGAAGGGTCTAGGTGGCTCCACGGTCTGTGGCAAGTTATCTGATCACAGCTCCGGTGAGGAGGATATGCAATCAATGTCAGTACAGAGAGTCTGGATTGTCGAGCCCGCACGCACTGCACCCTATCAAGACTTTGCGCACTCCAGTTTATCACGCACGCCAAGCGTTCAAGACGGACTTAACACCCTTTTTGGAGCAAAACTCGAAATGAAATACTATTTTTGAAACTAACATGTCGTTAAAAAAAAATTAGTCACTTATTTCATGGCTTTTTGTGGGACATTGCTGTGCGCCATTTCTGCTGCCCCATTTCACTTTAATTCCGGTGATGGCTCTGACCTTCTGACATACGAGGCTGTTGTATTGAACGCAACTATTAATATCATACATGTCGAACTGCTTAGGTGGGTGTCGCCAACCACATTTGTGATAACTTCATCTGTACGGCTAAGATCCTACCTCTATGCAGCTAAATTGGTCTCTCGGTTGATCATACATTAGCAGTGTATGCAAATTGGCTGCCGCATTTCCAATACAACAACAACAGCAATGCTGGGTGGCGTCTCAGAGCACTTAACAGAATACAAAATCATATTTACACAGCTTTTCACGTCGGGAGGACATCCCAGGGAACTGAGCAGTCAGGGATTTGAACCTGAGCTGGGGGTTTGGGACCAGGAGGGTGGAGGGCAGGGAGGGTGGGTGGGGGGAGCTATGTTAGGAGGCTGGCCAAAGGTGTGGTCGAAGAGGAGGAGGTGGAGACATGCCTTGAAGGAGGCGAGCGAGGAAGCGAGGCGAAGGGAACGTGGGATGGATTGTGCTGCAAGTAGAACAGACGGTCACTCAACCAATGACTGTTTGTGGGACACCTGCCGTGCGCGATCGACTGTTGCGTTTCCCACAAAGTACACGGTCACTACACTTTACGGTACATTCGTGTGAAGACGTCCAGAAGACGTGACAAGGCAACTGCATCAAATGACAAGGATTATTCTCATCATTGCTCAAATGCAACCGTATTGACCAAATCAAGTAGATACGAAAGCGCATAGTCATTGAAGGGCATCTGTAGTCACTGGTTAGAAATATAATAAGTGAGGAAATATAGCGCAGCACATACCACCCTCTAAAGCTCCCGCAACCCCTCCCTCCACAAACCACCACCTTAAACCTCAACTCAACAACGCCCCCTCCATCCTCATTCCCCCTCCCCCTCCCAATCCCCGTCCCAGGCAAGACCACTTATATCTAAACAGTTCCCCAGGGATCTGAGTAATTACCGTTGGAAACACTTTCCCAAGATCAGGAAAGACTGGAGAAAGTTACTGGCTCCCAAGTGAATTGTGAATTGCAGCAGACAGGCAGCTTTCCGCAGTAAAAGGTCCTGGCCATGAGCTACAGCCTGCCGAGACGCTAACTCTCCTCACAGCAGAGGTATGGAGGGCAGTCAATCCAATGCATGGAAATCTGCTTTTATTTGTGAGTCGGCCCAGCCAAGGCATTGCTGCCTGAATTCTCCACCAGCCCCGTAATTACTGACAGCAGTGAGGTTCTAGTGAGGCGGTTTGGAAAGAATCTCGCCTTGTTCACACAAGTCAATTCCTGATGCCTAGTTAGCTCCACTCCTTGCTGCAAACTGTTTCCCACATTGCCCGCATTCCCTGTGTATAATTAACTCCAAATGCTCGGCAACATTTTTCTACTTGTGTCTTTAAACTTGAGGATTAAGATCGGGAAAGCCCCCAGGTCCGTCCCGTACTCTGTCTGATACGTGATCCCTTGGACTTGCGTTTTCTATGCAGGCGGACATAAGAGCAATCCTCTTCTCTTGTTGAACAGTGTCGTGGGATCTTTAACGTTCACGGGGTCTCGGTTTAAGGCTTTATCTGAAAGAAAGCACCTCCACCAATGTAGCTCTCAAGCCTGAGGTGGATAGAGTTTCATCAGGTCAGGGTATCAATTGATCAATCGATCAATTGATCAATCGATCAATTGATCAATCAATCAATTGATCAATCAATCAAAACTTACATTTATATTGTGCCTTTCACATTGAGAGGATGTCCCAAGGCGCTGTACAGTCAGGTAGGGACAAGAGCAGTGGGGGAGGGGTTGGGGGGAAGGAAGAAGGAGAGTAGGAAAATTGTGGGCAAAACACGGCAGCCAAATTACGCACAGCAGTGTCCCACAAGCAGTAATGGAAGTGGGATTAAGGGGTTGGGGAAAAGGGGCATGGAGAAAAGGAGGGTAATTGGAATTGAGGTAAAGATCAGCCATGATGCAATAGAATGGAGGCACGGGCTGGAGGGGCTGAACAGCCAACCCCCTCTTCCTGTGTTCACCACGCATTGATTTGCAGTATGAGTCAACTGTGTGTTCAACCGTGGGACTCGAATTCACGATCTTCAGACTCAGAGGTGAGATTGACACCAAATGAGCCGGGTTAGTCACCAGCTGTATCTCATATGAGAGTTTATATGGTGGGGGGGGAAGTTGGTGGAAGGTGGCACAGAGATTTTAAATGAGATTGAAATAGTAAACCTACACTAATATGTAGGATGCACTTAAGAGAATAGAGTCTTGGGTTAGAGTTGCAAAGGGCAATTTCAGGGCTGACATCAGCAAACTGTTCTTCACCCAGAGGGCAATTAATGACTGGAACAAATGGTGTAGGACAGGACATTGGACTCATTTAAAGGAACAACTTAATACTAAGTGCTCCGGGACCCTGCCCAGCCTGAAGGGGGCGCAATATAAATGCAAGTTGTTGTTGTTTTAATGACGATGGCAGAATGGGCGACCTGGAAGGATGAAAGTTCTTCATCAGAACCTCTTTTGCGAACTCGTGAAGAGTTTAAAACTGCCTTTCGAATACCCGGAAATATTATCCAGCACTCCCATGTTACTCGGGAAGATTTTCTATTATTGTCAAGTTAAAATTAAAGACTTTTTAAAAATCCTTTTGTGGTCCGCATCTGTGACAACATTCCAGACAGTGGTGGCAGACAGTTAGGACAGTTTTAATCGAGAGATACATTGTGCAAAAATTGATTGATGGATGTTGGGAGCGGAGAGGAGTAAAAGACTGTAATTTAATCTCCCGGGGGTCGGTGTTGTCCGTAAATCTATCAAACCACGAGTCACAGTCGCAGACAGTCATCCGATGAAATTCCAGCTGAATCTCCAGTCCATCCAGACCTCCAATTCCAGCAGCTTTGTGAATGAATCACACTCCATCACAATATTTCTTTATGTATAATAACAATAATAATCTTTACATTTGATAGAGTGCCCTAACACATCATCAAGAGGCAAGTGCAAAGCGCTTCATAGAATATACTGTGCTGTAAAGTGAATTAACTGTAGATTTTATGGATGAAACGCCCACAAAATATTTCCATACAATCCTTCTTTGAACGGCCACTGATTCGAAATACCCCACAGTTAAATGCTCCAAAGAAGCTACCTACCTGAACAAGATGCTGTTGCTTTACCTGCGCCCATCTCTTCCACACGTACATGAGGTCAGAGTAGCTCGGAAGTCCTAGTATCCCAATCTAACAAACTGTTCAGCTGGGCAGCTGGTTGGTTCAAGCTTATTTTATTCAATCGTTCCAGCAATCAATTACCCAACATCAACAACAACAATGATCTTCATGGACCCGAAACGGTGACTCGCTTTCCTTTCTCCATAGATGCTGCCTGACCTGCTGAGTGTGCCCAGTGATTTCTGTTTTTGTGATCTGGAGGATTGTTGGCCACCAAGAGAAGATAGATTCATAGATTCATAGATTCATCGAATTTTACGGCACAAAAGGAGGCCATTCGGCCCATCTAGTCTGTGCCGGCTCTTTGAAAAGAGCAATTCAATCCCACTGCCCTGCCCGCTCCCCATAGCCTAATAGACCCGTTCTCCCTAAATAAAGATCTAATTCCCTTTTAAAAGTTGTTATCGAATCAGCCTCCACCACCTTTTCAGGCAATGCATTCCAGATTCGAACAACTCGCTGAGTGAAAAAATTTCTCCTCAGCTCCCCTCTACTTCGCCTTGAAACTATTTTAAATCTGTGACCACGAGTCACAGATTCACCCACGAGTGGAAATAGTTTTTCTCTATTTGCCCTGTCGAAACCCCTGATGATCTTATAAACCTCTATTAGGTCTCCCCTCAATCTTCTCTGCTCCAGAGAGAATAACCCTAGCCTATCTAGCCTCTCCTCATAGCTGAAGTCCCTCAATCCTGGCACCATCCTTGTAAATCTTCGCTGCACCCTTTCCAATGCCTTCACATCCTTTCTGTAGTGTGGTGACCAGAATTGAACACAGTATTCCAGCTGAGGCCTCACCAAAGTCCTATAGAGGTTAGTCAGCACTTCCTGACTTTTGTACTCTATACCCCTATTTATAAAGCCTAGTATCCCATATGCCTTGTCTACCTGTCCTGCCACCTTCAACGAGTCACTAACACAAATCCCCAGGTCTCTCTATTCCTTCACACCATTTAAAATTGTACTATCTAGCCTATATTGCCTCCCTTCATTTCTTCTCCCAAAATGCATCACCTCACACTTCTCTGCATTAAACTTCATCTGCCATGTGTCTGCCCACTTTACCAATTTATCTATATCCTCTTGCAGATGGCTACTATCCTCCTCACTATTTACTATTCTCCCTAACTTAGTGTCATCTGCAAACTTGGAAACTGTACTCCGTACACCCAAGTCCAGATCATTGATGTAGATTACAAACAGCAATGGTCCCAAAACTGATCCCTGTGGCACACCACTGCTCACTTCCCTCCAATCTGAAAAACAGCCGCTCACTACAACTCTCTGCTTTTTGTTGTTTTACAACAACAAAATGACACTCGTATAGCTCCTTTCGCGTCGTGTGGACGTGAAACTATCTTCTCTATTCTAATCGTTCCACGCAATCTGTAGCATCCGCCTGAACAGACATCTTATCAATATCTTGTCCGAAGGACAGCACCTCCGACAATGCAGCACGCCTTGTATTGCAGTGGCACCCTGGAAAGTGAGACCAAAGTCTACCTCAGAGATGAGAGTGACGCCAGCTGAGCAAGTATAATACTTGGAAACCAAAGACTAAAAATATTTGTTTTCATGAGATTTAGTAGTTTGTGGGTAACACGTGGGTGCACCCCACCCTACCAGTCATTTAGAAAGGAAGATGTGGAACAAGCTGTGACCCAACGCAATTTGCTGCACAGTTTGTTTTACAGCAACCCACTAACATACTTAGCATTTAATTTGAGGGGGGGGGGGAGGGGGGCGGGCGGTGGAGGGGGGTGAGTGTGGAAAGGGATTGAATTCTTAGAACTAAATTTGATTATCTTAATAATAATATTGTTTTTGACACATCGCCTTAACATGTCGTTGAGATGTCTCAAAGCGCTTCACAGAATATTTGGTGAGGGAAACGCGGCAGCCCACAGTGAACCCACAGAGCAATGTCCCACAAACAGTCACGGATTGAGTGACTAAATTATTATTATCATTACGTAATTTTTTATTTTCGAAGGAACCATTACCCCCGAAAAGCCATCTTCCAATCGACTAACAACCGAGCTCCTACTTACTGCTGAGTAAACAGAGGCATGTGGAGTAAGGAAACGTGCCTAAAACTGGGAATAAAAAAAAAGGCGAAGCAGCCAAGACAGCTCCTTAACTATTTCACAGATTATTATCTAAAAAGAAGCCTTTTAATCCAGATTAACCTGTGATACTCGGATTCCCCTGAGCTACCCATTTGACTTTTGCATTACAATGACTGTAAAACAGAAAAGAGGATGGTGGAATGTGATTACAAGTAACCCAAGCAGTAACGCAGGATGTAACCACAACCACTTGTATTTATATAGCGCCCTCCACACCAGGCAGCGTCTCAGAGGACTTCACAATGGCGGAGACCGAGGCTGAGCCAGGAGGTGGGGAAAGGTGACCGTAAGAGCAGTCGAAGAGAAAGGTCTTCAGGGGTAACCTGAAGATGGGAAGGATTTAAAATAGAGTTCCAATGGTTTGGGGAGTAGTAGCTGAAAACAAGGCAGTCTATGGTGGAGTAGAGGATACGGGAGAAGCCGGGCCCAGCAGAGCGAATGCAGCGGGAACTGCTGTGTGGAGAGAGGAGGTTAGAGAGGTGGGGGAGGGGGGGAGTGGGGGGAGGTGCAGAGGAGTAGAGGGATTTAAACACAAGAGTGAGGAGTAGACTTTTAATGTTCCGTAACATGAAAACTCTGGGAATAAACAACGGCTCGTTATTTTCTGCCACGCCAAAAGGAAATTCCTCCTTTCAAAAATGGCATCCTTCCAGGAATGTGTTGCCTCATAACCAGCAATAACCAGCAATAATTTGGTCACTCGATCCACGGCTGTTTGTGGGACTCTGCTGTGCCCAATTGGCTGTCGCTTTTTGCCACGAAAACACGCAATCACTTTACAGTGTATGCTGTGAAAGGCTTTGACACGTCTCGAAGACGTGATAAGGCGCTATATTAAATGCAAGGATTATTTATTATAACTGAAACCGGAACTCTCTTTGCCCCGGGAATAGATGTGAATTGGTTCTCCCAACTCCCCCTCCACACACACATCCACACTTCTCAAGTCTTTTTAGCCAAGTTAACTGTATACTTTTGACTATACTTTGGTTACGGAACTCTATTTGAAACAAGGTTCTAATCACAGAGTATTGTATTACGATGATCAATACAGTGTCATTATTGATTCAGACTTAGACCTGTTAGCTTTCATTGCCTCCTGGGCGTTTGACAGTGGTTTGAGGGGCTGGATCATGCCAATAATATGCCCTGCATTGAGCCACCAGACTGTCTAACTGGGATACTTATGCCATTAAACTCATACAAGACATTTGTACTGTATTCCCCACCAACGCACAACTTTTTATATGGAACTGATGGTCGTTTGGTATAACTAAGGCATAACATTATGTTATTTGGTCGCTCTGTAAACAAACACATGTCTCCTGCACTGGGACATGAAGATATCTCTGAGGATGGAGACAGCTGTGTATTATTGCTAACATGCATTTGGAACTTTTACCAAGGTTACATCCTGTCAGAGAGGGGGCTCTGATGATTCGGGCCAGTCTCTCCATCAACTTCCTGTCAGAAAACATTCAAAACATTCCCAGAGTGTTGACCTTTCAGCGCTGACGCTGTTACTTTCTCCATGTCTCTTGTACCATGTCCCAGGCACATGCCTCATGCATCACAGCTCCTCTGTAAACATGCCCTCTCCCTTGTTACTCTGTGGTGAGGCATCCTCAAACACACCCCACCCCATAGCTCCAATAGGAGACATTAATAATAATAATCCTTGCATTTGGTATAGTACTTTTCACGTCTTCTAGATGTCTCATAGAGCTTCACGGAATATACTGTAAAGTGAATTTGACTTGGCAGCCAATTAGGCACGGCAATGCCCCCACAAACAGTTGTGGATTGAAATGACCAATTTTATTATTTTGGAGGGATATTGCTGTAATTTTTATGGAAGGATCAGATATTAAGATAGTAATAATCCTTGCATTCACTGTACATAGCATTTTATCAAGTCAACAAGACATCTCAAAGCCCTAATTATTATTATTATCTGTGTATTTTATGGCTGAACACAGCAGCCAGTTGCGCACAACAATGTTCCACAAAAAGTATGGGGTGAATGACTAATTTTATCTGGGGGATTTATTGGCCAGGACACTGGGTGAAATTCCCTTCTCTTTTCGAATAATCCATTGGATCTTTAAAATCCACCTGAACAAGCAGAGGGAATCTCAGTTTGATGGCATCTCCAACAATGCAACACCCTCCATCACTGCTTAGACTATACCAGTTCAAGTCCCAAAGTGGCACAACTTTCTGACTCCGAGACAAGAATGCTACCACTCATTGAGCCAAGCTACACAGTTTTCACAAAAACGTAGGCCCAAAGTCAATGTCCTTTGCCCCTTGTCTGGTTTAGTATCTGAGAACAACAATTTCACCGGAGGCCATTTGGCAAATCAAATGCGCTGCTGGAGTTTTTCCACAACAATCTCATGCCTTACGGCTCCTTCAGTGTAGCTGCCCACTCTGTATACGTTCCCCTACACTTTTCCCACACCCTTTATCAGTATTTTTGCTTAAATATTTAGTCAAATTCTTTTGTGAGCTCCAAGGAAGCAACAAAATCCTGGTAAACTATGGCAACAACCCACAGTTCAAAGGCTACTCCTTATTTTCTTCTTACACAAACAGCTTGCTATCTCCCTTTTATAGATGGCGTATACAAAGCTAATTAAACTAACTCCAATTAGCTGAACTTCCTGCCATTGTAACGCAGCTTTGTGTTCTGCAAGCGAGACTCAATACAGTTGATTAAAATCGTGGATATTGGTGAGGAATGCACTCAATTAACTATATTGTAATCCTTGCTAACAATCTGGAAGTATAGGGAAGTTGGTTTGAAATGTAATGATTACCTGATAAGATGAGGGGTGTCCATCGCTTTCGTGAATTGGGTAACACTAACTAGTCTGAATACCCGCCCCATCATTGAGATTTCATCCAAAACAAACAAACAAACACAAACAAACAAAATTGCATTTCTGGAGTGCCCTTCACATCAGGAGGACTTTCATGGAATCATTGAATTTTATAGCACAAAAGGAGGCCATTTGACCCATCGTGTCTGCACCCGCTCTTTGAGAAGAGCTATTCAAAGTCAATCCCACTACTCGGCTCTCTCTCTCTCCCCATAACCCCGCAAACTTCTCCTCCCCAAATAACCACCCACCTCTCTTTCAAAAGTTGTTATCGAATCCACTGCCCTTTGAGCAACGCATTCCAGATTCTCACAACTCGCTGTGTGAAAAAAATTCCCCTCACCTCCCCTCTGCTTCTTTTAGAAACTATTTCAAATCTGTGACCTCGTGTCACTGACACACCCACCAGTGAAAACTGTTTTTCAGAGAAACTCACTTCCCTTCTCTTTTTTGGAGAGAAACTCCCTTCTCGTTTCGAATAGCGCCATAGAATCTTTTAATGTCCACCTGAACAGACAGATAGGGACCTCGGTTTATTATCTCATCAGAAAGTCGGCTCCTCCGACTATGCAATACATCCTCCCACTCAGAACTAAGTACTCGGCGGGACTTGAACTCATGTCGTCCGAGCTCAATCGCCATTCTAAGTCGCGCACAAGCCGCAACTCGGTGACTTCCCTGAGGCTCCGACCTACGCACTCAACACAAAGGGCTGAGAAAGCGGTGGATTACGCCAACATTTCCATCTCACATTGTCCACCAGACCGACATCTGTGACTGAGCAAACGCTGCTGTGGCCGGGAGAATTGTCGGAGGCGCCAGCCAATCGATGTCTCCACTGATTCCGTCGCCTCACCATCTCCTCCCACTGAAGGATAATTGATGGTGAATATCAAGCCAGCGTTTGTAGCCAGAGTGGGAGAAGATGTTTTCGATTAGAAAAAAAATTATTCTGCTGACACAGTGATGTCTACCAGGGATCGTCATAATAATCCTTGAATTCTATCAAGAGCCCATTCGGTAAGTCTCAAAGCGCTTCACAGAATAGACTGCAAAGTGAATCGACTGTATATTTTGTGGGCGAAAGGCGGCAGCAAATTGCACACAGTAGACAGTCTCCCACAAACGGTCTTGGATTGAGCGACCAAACTATGATTATTTGATATGATATGATTTTATCACACAAGCGCACGCACACACCCACACACACACACACACAGTAGCCACTGGCAAAGAAATCTACCTTATCTTCTATTTACTTAGCCACAACTGCTGCATGGCAGTGAACACACAGCGGGACAGACACTCATTGACTTTGGTGATTTCCCTACAACCATCTCATTCCCTCAGCGTGAGTCACTGCCTTCAGGAGAGATGAGTTTAAGGAATGAATAGGAGACTGGAATCAGAATCGAGTGGTCATGAGAACGGGGGGAGGGGATGGGTGGGGGTGGGCACTGGGGAAAGGAAGGGAGTTGGGGTTGGGGATGGTGGGGGGTGGGGGATATTTGTGGTTTGGCAAGTTCCTGTCATGTTCCAATTTATCAGGCTTTATCAGGAGTGCCTAACCCTTCTGCGCAAGTCCATTACATCAGGGATCAGTAAACATCTGCTTCCTTTTAGCGCAAACAACGAGAAAAAGTTTCCCTTCGCAGAAAGCTCTCCGTACAAAGCATTGTCAGGGGCCTTGGTCACGGGAACTTCCACACTGCATCGCAGCCGCTCAGTCCAACACTGACGCTGACTCGTATCCTCACAGACTCCCATTCCGTTCCTCGCAACAAGCACTCAATTGAACGGCAGAGAGATTAGACTGATGTTACGCCTTTGCGTTTTGATATAGCACCTGATCATGTCGTCGTAGAAAAATTGGATTTGTTCAGGACTTTTCAAGTCAGCACGACGTTTCAAGCTGCTGGACAATCAGTGGTCCGTACCTGAGCTGGTGGTTGGGATCAGGAGGGGTGGAGGTTAGGGCTAGGTGGGTGACCAAAGGCACGGATGAAGATACATAGGGAAATGGATTGACTGTGTGTTTTGTGGGTGAAATCAATTGGCAGCAGCCAATTCTGCGGAACAATATCCCACGATGGGATGGGAAGAGGCGGGCTGTGATTGTGGGAAAGGGGCTGGTTTGCATTAGGGATCCTCACATGGAAGAAACATAACTACAAAGTGTCTCCAATGCCCTTCTGTACCCTATCTAGTCATTATTTTTATAATCAATGCCGTGTTTAGCTGCTGCATCACATGGAGTCTGTGTGTTTAAATGTCCTGTAATTTCATATGATTTCTATAACTAAAGGCTGGATTTTCATTTCGCTGGCCGTTCCTGAGAGACACAGTTTAAATTGTCTTCACTAGACCATCATTTAACACTGTTTCCTCTCCACTTCACCTCTCTCGTCCTCCACCACAGCTCCACTGGCACCCCTACACTTGGCCTTTCACTATGTTGACAATGAAAGTTGTCACAGTCTTTATAACTTGGAGTCCTGTAGCTCAGTGGTTAGAGCGCTCACCTCGCAACCGAGAGATCAGGGTTTAATTCCCGGCAGGGCGAAATGTTGAGCAAGTTTCCGCACTCCACACGCCTCTGTTTACCTAGCAGTAAGTAGGAACCCAGTTGTTAGTCAATTCACAGAGGGATAATAATCCCTCTGTGAAAAAAATAAGAAGAATTTAGTCACTCAATCCACGACGGTTTGAGGGACATTGCTGTGCGCAATTGGCTGCCGCGTTTTGCCCACAAAAGATGCAGCCAATTCACTTTACTGTATCTTCCTTGAAGCGCTTTGAGATGTTCAGAAGACGTGGTAATGCGCTATACTAAATGCAAGGATTATTATCACAGCTGAGCCCGTTCCTGTCCTCCCCCATACATGCGCATTTAACCCTTAACATTAATCCTGCAAGCCAATTGGTTTTGGAATTGGTTGAGCAAGATGCGTCCCTTTACAGAGAGAAAGAGAGAGAGTGCGTATCCCATTCTAACAATCCATCCATGGGAATTACCATACATAGTTGGCACACATGGAATTCTCAGTTGTTTCTGAATACTCTTAAACACTTTGGTGGGTTTCCACATGTGTCAGACACTGGGTTGACTCTAGAATGAAAAATGAGCAGTTTTTCCAGTGGAGGAAGGTCAACGATAAGGATCAGCGACAGGAATTCGGACACATTTTTTTCCCGAGTGCAGAACGGCTAAGGCTAATTGCAGCTCTTGAACCGCTGAGAGCAAGTAATTCTTGCCTGGACAGTGAACTCCAATTCCTCAGTAAAGGGGAATTCTCAAAACGTCGCGAGGAAACTGCAAAGCGTCAGAACCGGTTCCACGAACATCAACATCCTCCCAGCGTACGTCGTGATAATTGGGATTTCTTGGACCCATTTCCTATTTCATGATTAGGCTTCTTTCCCTCGGTTGTTCATCCAGACGTCATAATCAAATGCTGGTATCATTTTGCTGTTGCTCTGGGTTTGTCAGATACAGAGAAGGGTGATGGATACAGGATGTAGTGGATATCCACACTGTCTGTGCAAAAAGCATTAATAATAATAATAATAATCCTGGCATTTGATATAGCGCCTTATCATGCCTTCAAAACGTCTCAAAGCGCTTCACAGAATATACTGTAAAGTGAATTGACTGTATTTTTTTGTGTGAGCAAAACACAAAACAGTGACCCATAAATACTGTGACCTGCAAACAGTCATGGATCAGATGACCCTATTATCTTAAAGGCATTGTTACCCAACGCGATCCGCCATTCAACCAACAACCGGGTTCTTACTTACTGCTAGGTAAAGAGAGATGTCTATCTATTAAGTGTACCCCATTGATATTAGTACCAGTGAGGAGGCAAGCAGGGTAGAGGCTAGATTTAAACAGGTTTTTGTGATGCACTTTCACATGCTTTGCTCTGATTTAAAAAAAGCTGTTTAGTGCAGGTTCCTTTTTTCCCGCTGCCACAGTAGGGTTAAAAAGGGAGTTGATCATTTATCTCAAGCAGTGCATCCATATCGTTTTCCCTGAAGGAATGTGTGTTCATTAGGGAAGGAAATATTTAACGTTAGTGTTTGTATATTGGAGAGGCAGTGGTCCCTATGTGACAAGGCAGGGTTGGGAGAGGAAGGAAATCTGACATTAAAGTGTGCCTGGGGCACAGGCGTCACCTCATACAGCCCCAGTCCAATTATATTTTGTTGTAATTTCTTTCAATTTGCTAACACAGCCTCTGATATATTGGCCGCTTTTGCCCACAATTGAAATCAAAACTTGTGAAATAGCATGGAGTCCTGTAGCTCGGTGGTTAGAGTCTCTTGCAAGCGTGAGACTTGGGTTCAATTCCAGGTCTGGGCGAAACCTTTCCGCAAGTTTCCTTACTCTACAGGCCTGATAATAATCCCTTGATACAGTCAATTCATTTACAATATATTCTGTAAAGAGCTACGAGACGTCTAGAAGATGTAACAAAGCACTATATCAAATGCAAGGATTATTATTACTATTAATAGTCACTGCAATCTATTGCACAATGAGTACAAAATATACAGTCAATTAATTTTACAGCATATCCTGCGAAGCGCTTTGAGACGCCTCGAAGACGCGCTCAGGCGCTATTATCGAACGCGAGGATTATTACAGACCAACGGTCATCTTCCCATTGGGATTGTGTTAAAGACGCCTTTGTAGATACTCAGATATAATTACTCCACTCCACAGGGAGCAGTAAGGAAGCTGCTATGCTGGATTATCAGACACTTCAAAGTATATCGTACGAAAGACATTTGGTGAGGTTGATAAGGGACCCGAGCTACACAAATAAATTTTGCCCGTGACTCATAACGGAACGTCGCTTGCATGAGATTCATACAGAGCTGATAACAAGGAGAATTCTGCACCAGCTCTGATATCCAAGGACAGCAGAGAGTCTGGACGGGAAAATAAACCGTTTGGAAAGTTTTAATCATTGTCTAGTTTCCCTTCTCTGAAGGATCGCTGCAGTTCCATCTCATTGACTGTATATACTTGACTGTATATTTTGCGGCTGAAAACTTTTGAGTCCCACAAACAGCTGTGGATTGAGGAGCCAAATTACCTGTATTCTGACTTTTTATTTTATTTATTTTAATATCTATTATTACCCTCCCGGAAAAATCATCCGCCAATCGACTGTTTCCTACTTACTGCTAGGTATTAAAGGCAAGGTGTCTTATTTATTATTAACATTAATATACCCCGCATTCATATAATCTGTCCCGAGGACCTGAGTGAGTGGAGCTGACTATGAAGGATGGGGTGGGGAGGGGGCCCTATTCAATGTTTGGAAGCCACTGCCTTAGTGTGTTGGTCCTCAGCCTCGCTACAATTAGCTTTATTCTTATCAGACGGATGAAGTTCAAGTACAGTGTATAATTTAGCTGTCACCAGGAAAGAATGTTGCATTTTATTACCAAATAGTTTTAGGCTTATTTGGTTTATTTAGGACTCCCCATTGGCAATGAGGACTATTTTGTTATTGACCTCTATCTCTCTCCCTCCCTCCCTCTGTACCTTGGTGATCAGTTCATGGCACCGAAATGGGAAGTTAGTTTGAGGAGTGAGATAAGATCTCAGTACCAGTGAGAAAGACGCAGAAGGCATGGAAAAAAAACACCACTAATCAGAGCGACTGGATGGTTAGCGATTTGGGTTAGATGTATTGGCACCAGCTTGTCTTAAGTCATTGCCACAGGGTCTGTACAAACACAGATAGAATGAAGTGCTGAGATAGTCGTGGATGACAGCCCTAGAGTGGATTTGAGCGTTCATCGTTCCCCTGTTGCCTTCAGGGCTCCTTCACTGGAACCAGACCACAAATAATGATATTACAGCGAATTCTGCAACCGGCCGCCAAGCTACTGTTTTATCATTTCGCCACTGACTGAACTGGTTGCCGTGTATCGAGCGATTGGAAAGTGCAGCTCACAAGCAATCTGGCCTTATCTCCTCAAACCATTTTTCTTTTAACGGTTAGGAGTTGCGCTGACCGTTTGTGTTTTAACCGTTTATTTTTTGCCATCGACTGCTTAACTTAACCGCGCTCTGTTGTGAACTGGAGTGCGGAGTCCCTCAAGCTCCTCAGGTTTTGTGCGCCCTGGGATGCCTTTCCGACGTGAAGGGCGCTACGCAACTGCAAGTTGTTGTTGTTGTTGTCTCTACCTCAGCCTGGTTAGCTGTGTTACACCACATCTCTGGCTCAACCATTGTTTTCTTCAGTGACTGACTCTGCAATGAAAGCAATCGGAAATAACCAGGTCACATTCTGCAGCAACGTAGGCGCTGGAAACAAATTGACTTCACCGTTTAAAGGACCGAATGTTAAAGTCCATTCCTCAACCTAAATGACTCACTCCCGACCTGTCAAATTCTAATAGGAAACGTTTAATATATAATTTTATAATTTTAACAGGTTTTAATAAGCCCTGCATTTAACAGGGCAGTTACTGTATATAGCTCAAGTGCTTGTCTGTTCATTAAACAATGATTGGAATTCACACATGAGACTGGGTCTGTTGTTTTCTGGGAGGGGAAGCTTTGACACTGTTGATATGGGAGTGGGCTTCGAGCATGCACTGTACTGCTATATCCTTCTAAGTCTGTCTGGAGACCCTCGTTCATTCTAGGGCTAGTGGCATTGGAGAGGCATCGGGCCTTCCCTGCGTTTATTGTGGGTTCTCTCTAATAATGATAGCAATCATTGCATTTAATCTGGAGTCTTTCACAGGAGGAGGTGTCAAAGTGCTTTGGGATTTGCTGCAAAGTCCTGAAGCTCAGTGGTTAGAGCACTCGCCTTACAAGCGTGAGACCTGAGTTCGAATCCAGGCAGATCAGGGCGAAACCTTGGGCAAGTTTCCTTACTCCACTCGCCTATTCATAATGCCTCAAAAAAAACTCACTAATGAAATGGTTCATTTCAATCCACAACTGTTTGTGAGGACGCTGCTGTGCACGATTGGCTGCCGCGTTTCACCGACAAATATACAGTCAATTCACTTGACAGCAGATTCTGTGGAGCGCTTTGAGACGTCTAGAAGACTTAAAAAGCACTACATCAAATGAAAAGATTAGTATTATTATTAAAGTGTAGTTTTCACAAAATACACAGTCAATACACTTTGAATATAGTAATCCGTGGTGAACGTGGCAGCCAATTTACCCACAGCTAATGCGCCACAAACACCCCATGAAGCAAATGATAAGCACAAGGTAAAGAGCCAGCTTATCAGACAATTATTATGTTAAATGCACAACAACAACAAAATTTATAGAATGCCTTCCACGTCGGAAGAATGTCCCGAGGCGCTGAAATGTAGTGAGTGTGAGTAATGGGAATGAAATGTTGGAAGGAGGGGTGGGAAGGGGGAGTGTGGGGTGCGTGTGTGGGGTGCGTGTGGGGTGGGAGGAGGGAGGTGGGTGGGGAACTGTGGCAAAGACAGTGACATTCCAACAGGAAGCCCTCTGAGTCAGCGATTTTCCAACGGCTCATTGAAGCGAAAACAATAGTCAGTCGGGAACAGTGGCTTCCTGTTGCTGACACATCTCACAAACATGCCAGAGTTTCCATCTGCACGAAGAAATGACAAGGAACATTCCCTTTTCCCTTTCTCCCACTTTCTCCCAGAGCAAAAGTGAGGCCCCTGCTGGAGCTCAGAGAGGGACAACCAGTCGTCAGTCAAGTGGTTCGGATCTGCTCTGGCTTCCAGCTTGTCCCTCGTCCCTTCAATTCCAGCCGCTGCGCCTAGGTCACCACAGAAGACCTTTCTCTTTAGCTGTGTTTGCGGTCATCACCCCCTTCCCCCTCGGCGCGGCGTGGACTCAGGCTCTGGCCTGCTCCACATCCCACCGAACCCACCCGCCCACATCCCCCCCCCCCCCCCCCCAACATTGGCGGATGAGCCTTCAGCCACTCTGCCCCCAATCTCAGGAATTCCCTCCATCTCGCTTGCCCCCTCCCTGGCCTGCGCAAAATACCAAATGTAAGAACATAGGAATTTACTTGTCGAAAGAAAACCAAGGTCCATTCAGTTCACCTCCCACCATCCTGGCAGTTCCACATCATGTCCCAATCTATGTATATTTCTCCCCTCCCACTCCACCCCACCACACACAGCCCCCCCCAAGATATTTTGCAATTTGTAATATATTCCATATGTTTTGTGGTTGACTTCACATTCAGACTTGAATTCAGCATTCTCAATCCACTCTGGGAACAAACTAATGGAAACTACTATTTTTTTCTGTCGGTACTCCAGAGGCTAAGTCACTTTTTAATCATAATAAAAATAAGAAGAAGAATTAACACACGATGAGCATTTATCAACAGCGTCAGACAGCTGGGCGCAGGCTGATCTGATCCCAGCAAAAGTGTCAAACAGACCCTCGTCCTGACACAATAAGGGTTGTGTCATCCCTTGGCCACATGGCACCATTTAAGGGATTTGGTTTTAAACGACTGATCCAGGTAACGATAAGAGTTCACTTCCCCCCCTATTCCCTTCATACAGCAGATGTTACCCTAGCTTGTAGGAGATTTATTCATGCTGAAGGTGGAAGGAGACAATCATTATCTTGATTGTCTGCCCCGCGATATTCACATGTCAAGGGAGTTTTGCTCTGCATGCCCCCACACACCCACAACCTCCCATCCCATCTTGTACTTGCTCTGGAAGCATTGGGTGGGACAGTGTGCGGCGAACTCCACTCTGCATCTCACCCTTGCAGTAGATGACCCAGGAGATTGGGTGCCTAAACCGAGAGAGTGTCTCAATTCGTGACGCACAGCTGTGCGCAATCGGCTGCTGCGTTTCACCCACAAAAAGATACAGTTAATTCACTTTACAGTATATTCTGTGAAGCGCTTTGAGATGTCTTGAATGGACTAAGGCAGTATTATTATGCGAGGATTATTATTATTACTTCCCAGCACTATCATCCCTCAGCCTAATAAGTCCCCATTAAAAGGTGACCACCTAAAACAAAACTGCCAGTGATCTGGGACTGGAGCCCTGGACTTTGAGGAGAGAGGAGTTTGCCGCCCAGCCATAAATATATCCTGTGGCCAGTGCTGAAATGGTAAATCCATTCTTCAAAACACTTCCTGATGTGTTAGACACACGACTGATAACCCATCAAGTGAAAGGCAAGGGTTAGAAAGACTTTGGGTGTTTTTGACGCGCAGTCACTGCACTGAATTCCCCTATTGCAGAAGTGGAAATGATGTAATTGCAAAAACAAAAAAGCATTTTCTGGTTATGATGTGGGAAATCTTGGAATTAAACCCCCTGAACGGATCTGCTCACATTCCATTAAACACACAACTTCCACTCAGGTCTCAGGCCTTTTTCAAGGTCTTTTTTTACACTATCTGATTTTGAAAGTCAAATTAAAATGCTACAAAAATTAAAAACGAGCTTTGCAAAATAAATCATTCACTGACTTTTTTTCGATTTGCCAAAAAATCGAAGTTAGTATATAACTGTCAATTTAATCTTGATGGGACAGTCCCAAGATTGTTGGGTTGGACAATATTTAGTTTGCAGGGGGGGGCTATTTTCTGACAGTTTCTGACTGCTTCAGACCCAAGCTGAGGACGGGGATTGGGGGAGGGGGGTAAGGGGGAGGGAGTGGGGGGAATTAAGAGTTCCCGATGGGTCCATCGAAGAGGAGAGTCTTGAAACGAGAATTGAAGGAGGCCAGGGAGGGGGTGAGGTAGAGAGGGGTGAAGCTGGGGGTGAAAAACAAACAGCAGTTTGTCGCGGTGTCTTGGCAAACAATCCCTCAGATAAAATTGATCATTCGGTTCTTGGATACTGCTGTGTGCAAATTACCTGCCGCGCACAAAACAGAGTCACTGCACTTTACAGGAAACCCTGTGAAGCGCTTTGAGATATCCTCCTGATGTGAAAGGCGCTAGAATATTACTATACTGTACTGTATTACATTTCAGGATTGTTGTTATTTCAGGATTAAGAATAAGCCTACAGTTAAAATTGGTTATTTGTTTCATGGCTGTTTTTGCGGGGGCATTACTGTGTGGAAATTTGCTGCCGCATTCACCTACGAAATACACAGTCACCCACACTTTACAGAAAATCCTGTGAAATGTTTTGATTTGTTCTCCCAATGTGAACAGCATTGTATAGATGCAATAGCGTATGACATTAACGGCTGAGCCTGCAAGAGATTTTTCTTTTTTTTAAAATCCTTACATTTTTTGCACTGACTCATAAATCAAAAGTACACCGCAAAGTGTTTCTGGGATATACTGTGAAGTGACTGCGGTTTTTTTTAGGTGGAGTGGGGGGAGGTGGGGGGGGGGGGGGGAAGAGGTGGTGGGGGGGGGGTAGGGGGGCGGGGGGTGGGTGCGAAACAACATAGAAATGAGGAGAAAGCAAAACACAAAATCAAGAGAAAGGAACGTAAGGTAAAGGAAATTGAACACAAAGCGAGAAAATAAATTCCCTTAAAACCAAACTTAATCTGGATATTGTTGATTGCGTTCTGCTCGGAGCAGCTGCAAAGTCAGTCCCACCTCGTGACTAAAACTGATTCCATCTGTTCATTCAAACAGAATTAGCTCGGCTGCTGAGCTTTAATCTGTGACGCTTGCGATATTTATCTCTCGTTTAATTTGAGCCAGACACAACAAAAGTCCCAGCCCCCAGTACCTGCTCGACCCAAGCCTTATCTCTATGTGTAAAACAGCCATGTGAGCGCACAGGTCACGCTGCATAATGGGTGGTTCAGCGGTTTTATTGAAGCAGATGTTAACTTTGGAGGCATTTGGGGCTTCAAGGGACATGCAACACAATACAATTAACACTACACAACAACAACAAAATGTCACTTGTATAGCGCCTTTGGCATCAGGAGGACGTCCCAAGGCGCCGGACAGTCATTGTTTCAGACCACAGCTGGGGTCAGGAACGGGGAGGGTGGAGGGAAATGGTGGGGGGAATTTGGGGTTGACTGATAGGACCATCGAAGAGGAGGGTCTTGAGGCGGGAGCTTGAAGGAGGCCGGGAGGGGAGGGCGGCGAGGTGGAGGGACTGCGGGATGGAGTTCCAGAGGTTGGGGCCAGAGTGGCCGAAGGCTCGCCCGCCAATGGTGGGGTGGGTCGGTCAGGGGACATGAAGCAGGCCGGAGCAGGTTGGTAGGGGGTTAGGGGGGGGTCGCAGAGGTAGGATGTGGTGAGAGCATTGAACGTATAGACCAATCCAGTATAGTGCCTTTCAGTTGGGGAGGACATCTCAAAGTCCTAGGGGATATTCTTACAGTACTTACAGCATAAGGTGACCAGTTCATAAGACTGTTCAGTGCCTTGGGATGTCATCCTGATGTGAAACGAGGTTAGACAAATGTAATTTGTTGTGGTTGTTGTTTGATGATTGGCTGGCATTACCATTACATTGCAACCTGACCACATTACACCGTCCAACTTGGCATCAGATGTGTAGCCAAATCCTGGTTCTGTGTGCCAACCCAGTAGCAAAACCTACAAGAGAGGGAGGGAGGGAGGGAAGGAGTGATACAGGGAGACAGGGAAGGAGGGATAGAGGGAGTGATGGAGAGAATGATGGAGGGAGGGAAGGAGTGATGGAGGGAGTGATGGAGAGAGGGAGGGAGGGAGTGATGGAGGCAGGGAAGGAGTGATAGAGGAAGGGAAGGAGTGATGGAGGGAGGGAAGGAGTGATGGAAGGAGGGAGGGAGGGAGGGAGGGAGGGAGGGAGGGAGGGAGGGAGGGAGGGAGGGAGGGAATGATGGAGGGAGGGAATAATGGAGGGAGGGAATGATGGAGGGAGTGAGGGAGAATTAATTAACTAAAACCTCGAACAAATAAGTACATAACATTAGGCTGGGTGCCCATTGGAGCCTGTCCTACAGGTCATGATGACTTTGATAAGGTTGATTCCTCGCTCTCATGATGTGTGTGAGTGTGCGAGTTGAGTGTGTGTGCATTGCCAGTGTCCAGGGTGGGTCATTTCCTTGCAACGCTGGGGGCAGCCAACATTCCCCCCACCACCACCCCCCCACCCCCACCACCCCTCCCTCTCCTCCCCCACCCCCCCCCACCCCCCCCCCCCCCCCCGATTGCTAATGGAGGGGGAAGCTTGCTTGTGTGTGTGTGTTGAAAGTTTTGATCACAATTCATTTCTGGCAAGCCGACAAACTTCAGGTTCAGGTGTGAGTGCGGAGCGAGCTGCAGAGTGTTGCTTCAGGCTTTATGGGTTCAGTCACAATGTTTTAGGCACTGGACTGTTCGTGTGTTCAAACGGACAATGAAAGATCCCGTGAGCACTGTTGGAAAAGAGAAGGGGAGTTGATCCAGGTACCCCGGCCAGAAATAACAGCCGAATAAATCATCTGCGACAAGGCTGTTTGTACAATCTTGCTTTGCATAGAGTGGCTGCCACGTTTGCTTGCAAATAATAATAATAGTAATAATAATAATAATAATCCTTGCATTTGATATAGCGCTTTTCACATCTTATCGACGTCCCAAGACGCTTCACAGAGGATGCTGTAAAGTGAATTCACTGTATGTCTGTGGGCGAAACATGGCAGCCAGTTGCGCACAGCAGTGTCCCCCACAAACGGTTGTGGATTGAAGTGACCAATTTTATTATTGGTTTTTTTTGGGGGGGGACGGATACGTACGCTAACTACGTTTGACAGCAAATGCCTGTTCAGTGCTGTTGATGTCTCAGTGTTATAGGTATCATATTAAGTACAAGAATCATTATTGTCCATTTGTAGGTGTTTGTCAACAAATGCACAGTCACTACTAGATATATATATATTACATTTTTGTTGGGGTTATACATAAGAATAAATAATCCTTGCATTTGATATAGCGCTTTTCACGTCTTCTAGACCAGTGTTTCTCAATAATCCTTGCCTGTCCGTGTGAGGTTACTGAAAAAATAAAATATATATCAACTTTGATGAAGAAGAAAAACATGACACATATCTCTTAGGTTTCACTAAAATCCCCAAAAGTTCATGGTAAATTTACATTCCGTTCCATTCCACGCCGATCCGCTTCAGGTCTTCCATTTAACATTAGGTTTCCAGTGACAATGACAATTCTTCTGCAGAGTTTACTTTGGGAAGAGAATGTGTGTAAAATGTAAAGCATCTCTCTCCCCAACTCTACCAGAGAGATGGGGCCTATATTTTTTAAATGATCTATGTTCACATCATGCCAAAGGTTTCTTCGAAAATGTAAAATTACAGGAGGAATTTTTTTTTACTGTTATCTATAATAAATAGGGTGAGTTTCAGGTTGTTCAATTTAATGAAACCCCAGTGTCTGCACTTTCATTTAATTTCAAGTTTATATTGCACCTCCGACAGATCGCCCCCAAAGCCGCTGACCCTGACCCATGCCTTTGTCACCTCTCGGCTGGACTATTCCAATGCCCTCCTCGCTGGTCTCCCCTCCACCACAATCCATCACATCCAACTCATCCAAAACTCTGCCGTCCGCACCAAACCCGGCATCAAAAAGGTTGAGAAACACTCTAGACGTCTCAAAGCGCTTCACAGAATATACTGTAAAGTGAATTGACTGTTTATTTGTGGATGAAACTCAGCAGCCAATTGCGCACAGCAGTGTCCCAATACGTATTATATATACATTATACAATACAACCATGCCCTCAAATACGAACTGGATAATCACAGCATCAGCGATGCCGTGTGGCAATGCAATAACATAAGACAAAGGCATTGTCATTGCACCTTCTAGTTATAGGCTTGAAGCACATTGCAGTGTCCATTACTTTACATTCTACAAATCAGTGGATGAAGCTTATTATAGCAGCTTGAGAGGTTGAGTTGAGAGACCAGTTAGCAATGGTTAACAATGGCAGGGTCCTCGCATTTGCATTTGATATAGAGCTTTTCACGTCTTCTAGACGTCTCAAAGCGCTTCGCAGAATACACTGTAAAGTGAATTGACTGTATGTGTGTGGGCTACCAATTTATTATTGTTTATTTTCCAGGGATTGTTATTAGGCGTTTGGAGTAAGGAAACTTGCCCAAGGTTTCGCCCTGTTAGGAATCGAACCCTAGGTCTCTCACGCGCAAGCCGAGTGCTCTGACCACAGTACTTGTAGAAGTTGTGCAGTGTGTATGTAAACCAACAACTACTTGCATTTATATAGCGTGTGTCCAACCCCCTCCCCACACTTGCAGAATAGCCCAGGAGTCATGTCGTGAAGGCAGCTGCGGTGGTGTGTGTCATCTCAGTGTTGGAACGACGTGATGATGTTTCCACCTGCTGGACAGAGACAGATAGACATGGTCAGCCATGTCCCATCAGTTGCCAGTCTCTATAATAATCCTTACGTTTGAGGCCGTTCCTTGCGTTAGACCGCTCGAGTTTCAGTCACAACGTTATTGTTTGCTCCTCTCATCCTATTCTGTAGGTATCTCAGCCCAATTCTGTCTTCACGCACTGGCACGCATGCACTTCAACAACAACAACAAAACTTCCTAGCAAAGTATGGTAATAATAATCCTCCCATTTGATATAGCGTTTTTCACATCTTATCGACGTCTCAAAGCGCTTCACAGAATATACTGTAAAGTGCATTGTATATTTGTGGGCGAAACGCGGCAGCCAATTGCGCACAGCAGCGTCCCCACAAACAGTGGATTGAAATGACCAATTTTTTTTAGGGATTATTAAGCGTAAATTATATATAATTTACGATTAATAATCCCTTAAAAAAATGATATATGTCACTACCTCACTACTTATATCATTACTTTACTAGATAGCAAACAGGTGCAGGGAACCCTGTCTAATTTTACACTCCCTAGCCCGGGGTCATCCAAATAAGAATTTGCTGGGAGGAAGAAAACCAAGATCCATCTTGTTCACTTTCCAGTTCATTGGCAGTCACTTGACATGTCATGTCTCAAACTACTGTATATAGTGGAGCTCCTGTGGCTCAGTGGTTAGAGCACTTGTCTTGCAAGCTGGGGAGGCCAAGCTGGGGAGACCTGTGTTCGGTTCGAATCCAGGCAGATCAGGGCAAAACCTTGGGCAAGTTTCCTTACTCCACCCGCCTAATAATAATCCCTCCAATAAAACCACAATAATAAAATTGGTCATTTCAATCCACCGCCTGTTTGTTGGGGGACGCTGCTGTTCGCAATTGGCTGCCGCGATTCACCCACAAATATATACAGTCAATTCACTTTTCAGTATATTCTGTGAAGCGCTTTGGGACGTCGATAAGATGTGAAAAGCGCTATATCAAATGCAAGGATTATTTTATTATTTTTATTACACTGCGCGAGGCCTGCCTGTGTATGTGGAAGTTGGAGGCACAGACAGTCATCTCCGTGATTTCCTCCCACCCACTCACAGAGACAAATGAAGAATGACACGTGACTTTCGCCAGCAGAAGTCAACGCCTCCGGGAAGGGAGAAGGGAAGTGACCAGAGTCCAACACAATGGACGTTTGAGGCTAAAGTAGCGTCTGTGGTACATCACTAAACTTTTGCTTTGTACGCCAGTTTGACATGTGTCTCATAATAACGATCCTTGCATTTGTTACAGCGCTTCTCACGTCTTCTGGCCGTCTCAAAGCGCTTCACAGAATAGCCTGCAAACTGACTGTGTGAGTGTGGGTGAAACACGGCAGCCAATCGCGTACAGCGGTGTCCTGCACACAGCCATGGAATGAGTGACCGCATTATTTATTGTGTTTTTTTGAGAGATTATTATTAGCTCGCGCGTGCGTGTGCGCGGAGTAAGGACAAGACTGTCCAAGATTTCGCCCTGACCTGCCAGGAGTCGAACCAGGGTCTCCCGCTTGCGAGGCGAGTGCTCCAATCGCTGAGCTGGTTTGGATTGTTCCTATGGGAAAGAGCGTTAACCCGAGTGAACTGCAAATGGGTCGCGTAGAGCGGTATTAACTCTTTCGTTGCGTGAACGTCTGACTGTCCGGCGCTTTGCGGCGTCCTCCTGGCGTGAAACGCTCTGTACAAAGGTCATTTTGTTGTTGTTGCACACCTCCCTCGCAACGAAGGATACACACGCGTGTCTTTCAAACACACGCAAAATATAAGACGCGTCTGCTTTGTGCGTAGATAATAAATCTCCTGAGAAACCATGGGAAACTTTGCCGATGCAGCTCAAGAGACTGATTTTTTTTTTTAATCGGAAACGCCTGGTTGGCGCACTCAGCAGGGTCAGGCAGCATCTACGGAGAGAGGAAAAGTTCTGACGAAGCGGCGGTGGACCCAAAACGTTGAGACTCACTTTTCCTCTCTCCATAGATGCTGCCTGACCCTGCTGAGTGTGCCCCTCAGCCATTTCTGTTTTTATTTCAGATTTCCTGCATCTGATGTGTGAGTATATGTGTGTGTGTGTATCAAAGGGATTTAAATATATATAGAGAGATATACAATATACAGTATATATAATTGAGGGAGAAATCCTTGTCAAAGCCAGAGAGGGAGGTTAGGGCACTGGGACAAGGTCACACTGGGAGAGGTGGAGGGGGGTAAACAAAACTTTGGTTTCAAACAAATATTTTGGTCTTGTTTGTGAATGATACGATACATATTTGCATGCGGCAGCTTTGCATGGGGGAGGGAAGGAGGGAGGAGGGAGGGAGCTTGAGAGTGAACGCAGAAACACATACACAGTAGTTTCTGTGGGTGACGATACAAATCTGTCCATTAAAGCAGGCAGGGCAGGGAATAGCAGTACTGGGTCATATACAGGCAATGGAACAAAGCGATTTGCTGTGTGTGTGTGAGTCAGTGTGTGAGTGTATGAGTGAGTGGGTATGTGTGTGTGTCAGTGAGTCACTGTGTGTGTGAGTGAGTGTGTGGGGGGGGGGGGGGTTGCAGCCCAGCCCTGGTTTGTCACACGACAGGCCATGCAGCGGTGCTGACGTCAGTGGCATTCGTGTGGGTGGGGGGGGGGGGGGGGGGTGGTAGAGAGGGAGGGAATGAAATGCAGGCGCTGCGTGGGTGCTGACGTGAAGCAATGCATTGGTGCAGAGTTTCAGGGAAACTAACCCCCCCCCCCCTCCCTCTCTCTCCCCACTCCCCCCCCCCTCCCTCTCTCTCCCCCCCCCCTCCCTCTCTCTCCCCACCCCTCCCTCTCTCTCCCCCCCCCTCCCTCTCTCTCCCCACCCCTCCCTCCCCCCATAGTGGGGGGGGGGGGGGTCAGGAACTACAACTCCCGGCGTCCCCGGCGCCTGCGCACTGCCGGCCTGGCCCCGGACGCGGGGCTCGAGTTGGGAGTGCGGCGGAGAGGCAGGTACAGCGCCCGCGCCCCCCGACACCCACACCCTCCCCACACACACACACACACACATACACACAGCCCCCCCCCCCTCCACACACACACACATACATACCCCCTCCCCCCCCACACACACACACCCATACAGCGCCCTCCGACACCCACAGCCTCCCCACATACCACACACAGACACACACAGCCCCCCCCCCCCCCCACATACAAACACAGCGCCCCCCCCCCTCCACACATATACCCCCCTCTCCCCCCCCCCCCCACACACACACAGGTACAGCGCCCTCCGACACCCACAGCCCCCCCCCCCCACACACACACACACACAAACAGAGCCTCCTCTCCCTCCCTCCCCTCTCTCCCCCCCCCCCTCTCTCTCTCCCCCCCCCCCCCCCTCCTCGCCAATGCAACGCGCCAGTGGCCACGCCCAATTGCACCGGGAGCCGCCGCGCCTCGCGGGCACCGCCGGGCGGTAACTGCGGCATCTGCAGCCGGGTAAACAATACACGGAGTGTCGGTACCGAGGCGCGTCGGCCCGGGCCCCCCCCACCCACCCCACCCCGGGGGCTCACTCTCTCTCTCTCTCACACACACACACACTCTCTCACACACACACTAACACACACACTCACTAACACACACACTCACTAACACACACACTAACACACACACTCACTAACTAACACACTCACTAACACACACACTCACTAACACACTCACTAACACACACACTCACTAACACACACACTCACTCACTAACACACACACTCACTAACACACACTCACTAACACACTCACTAACACACACTGACGGGGTTCCATTCACACAATGCATTACCATTTGGATACTTTTACTTGTATCCATTTCGTGATACATTTGTATCCCACTTCCACACGCCGCGTTCGGTTTGGGTGCGCGCGCTGTCCCTGCGATACAATGTATCCATGATTCGGTTCCCTTTCTCCCCTCCCCCCCCCCACGCCCTTTGTGTGTGTTTGTGTTCATTCGATACATTGTGTCCACTTGTATCCATTTCACACACTGTATCCATCTTATATATAGTATCCCCAGCTCTCACACACTGGGCAGCAACAAAATCACACTTGCACCGGGGCCTTTCACGTCGGGAGGACGTCCCAAGGCGCTGGACAGGACCCGAGCCTGTGGGGGGAGGGGCGGGGCGGGGGGGGAGGGGGAGGGGCGGGGGGGTGGGAGTGGTGGGGATGGGCGGTCAGGCAGGATGGCGACTGAAGGCACGGTCGAAGAGGGAGGGTCTTGAAGGAGGCGAGGGAAGGAGCTAGGGGCGAAAGGGGTTGTTTGTGGGGTGGGTGGGGTGGGGGTGGGATTTTATTAACCGGCCCCGCCCCCCGCGAATCGTCTCGATACGGCATTGATGAGGCGCTGTATTCCAAGTACCCCGCCAGTCAAACACAGTCCATTCACTTTACAGCGCATTCTGTAAAGCGCTTTGGAGACGTCTGGAAGACGTGAAAAAGGGCGACATCAAATGCGAGCATTATTATCACCATCGTCGTTATTATTTTCCCTCTGTGTCCGTTTCACACTGTAGCCGTCTCGTACACCATCCTGTTTATACTGTATCCACCTCATTTAATGTATTCCTCACACACTGTCTTCCATGAGTAATGCAACTCATGTAATGTTAACTACCTCGCACAGTATCTATCTCCTTTGCACTCTGTATCCCATTTACACTGTCTGCCCCTTCCATTGTATTGCCACACACATACTGTGTGTCAGAAGGGGTGGAATGCTGGTGTAGGACATTGGATGGGTAGGGAAACAGACCGGAGACCTGTGTTTTATTATTAGGATGAGTCTTTGTGTGGTGTGCACACACCTCCTGGGTGTTTCAGAAGGAACAATGAGACCATTGTTTAAACAGTAAATATAAATATCAATTCGACGTGAACAGTCACATTATGTTCTTTCTGTATCTATTGGTGATTATGGAGGTCCTATTCAACAGCGACACACACAGAGAGAGAGGCTGGAGTGTGTTGAATGTTGGATAATGCAGATGGTGGAGGATTTATACAAACGATAATTTTCTGTGTGTGTTACTCACAGGGTTAAATTTCTTTGCTGTGATTTATTGCAAGGGTTATGTGGCATAAATCACAGCAAAGAAATTTCACCAGTATTATCTCTCTTGGATTTCAGGAGAACGGATCCCCCCCCCCCCCCTACCTCCTTCCCTCCCCCCCCTCCAGATTAATTATTCATTCACCCCCCCCCTTCCCCCCCCCCCCACCCAATGTCTGTTTGTGGTCTCTGGCATAGCACAAATGTGGCTCAAAGCTGTGGGCAAGTATCACATTATTATTTTCCATTTCACATTTGCTGCAGTAACTGTAACAAAGGTGAAAGCGCGGATGGGAGGCATGAAAGCCGAGTCCAGTAAGGGGACATTGTCAAGGCAACGCTCAACAAGAGGCTGAGTGCTGTGGAACCGTTTGCCTTCTGTCCCGACCCTGTACCTATGCCACACAGTGGGCCTGGTCTTTATGAACCGAGCCGACGTGCTTTCCTTTCATTCGACGTAGCGTTCGCTCGCTCTCAGAGGCTTGCCTATGGTGTATGTTGTAGTCCGTGGGTGCCTCTCCGCTCGACCACATCCTTCCACACAGGTCATTTGTACGTTGATATCCAGTCTCATAGTGGCTGAGGTGTGTGTGTGTTTATGTTTTTGTTTGTGTGAGTGAGTGGGTGGGTGAGCGTGTGTGTAAGCCTAGCACAGAGATGGCCATTATCAACGAGCGCAAGGGGTTTTCGGAGCTGTCTTATCTCCCCAACCGATGGGTAATGTCAGACCCTATGTCCCCCTCTCTGCTTTGCAACTCATTCCTAAAATCCCTTTCAAAATCTCTTGGGTTTGGGACTGTGAGTGTGGTAGTCGACGCGCATAAAACCGCCCCAGGCGATCTAGTCCCTGTTCAGTGATCCCCCTGGCCTGCGTGTCGAGACTCCGTCCTTTTGTCTACGTCTGTGTCCGTGTGTTGCTCGGGCCAATGGTGATGCTGTTCGTGGATTGCCCCCCCCCCCCCCCCCCACCCCCACCACCACCCCCCCACCCTCGCCTGACCAGGGACCACAAACCCAACCACTGTGGAGACAGTGTTTTGTTGTGTAATTATGGCAGGTGACAGACTCTGGGTCTCTCCCTCTGTCACTTCATTTAAACGCAGAAGCAAATTGATTGTAAAATTAGCAATATGTAGTCAAAACTCAATGTGGGTGAGGTGGCTTGGAACCCCGTGTCCTTTCAACCCATTGGAAAGGGCGCACGTATAGATACGCATGTGTGTGTGTGTGTATGTGTACGTTTGTGTTTGTAGTATGTGTGTGTGTGTGTGTGTGTGTGTGTGGAGGCTAAGGGGTTGACAGGAACAGGGTTTGTGTCATGCCCCTCACACTTGAATATGCCCCCAGCGCTCACTCTTTTGGGATCGTACTTTTAAGAAAAAGATCCTTGCTATCAGCGTCTCCCGCGGAAGTTGAGTCAGTCTCTTCGAGTAGACGAGGAGGAGGGAGGGGGAGAGAAAGCTTCTCAGGGGAGATCTGTCCGTGGGATGTCACACAACTGCTTGTCCCTGACTTAAAAACAGCTCAATCACCCAGGGGTCAGTGTGGGACCCACCAAAGGTTTCCTGTTCAGTTTCACACTGAACGCTGACTTCACACAGAGCCAGGACGAAGGTGAACGGGAAGGAAGGAATATGTTTGCATTGTATGGTGGTTTCACGCGCGTAGTGTCCCGAGGGATGGGGGGGAGAGGGAGGGGAAGGGATTTATCAACCAGACGAATAAGCCTATTCCACTAGTTTATCAAACCACGGCTGATTTTTGTTTCCTCCCAAATGCCAGTTCTCATATTTCTCTCTACTTCTAGCCATAGTTGCTAAGTAACTGCTAGTCCCTACGTTAAATATTCCCAGTTACCATTCCATGATTGCTTTGTGGGGCAGTGAATCTCAAATTCCTACCATCCTCTGTCGTAAGGAATTCTTTCAGTGGCCTAAAGTCCATAGAATCACACAATCTTACAGCACAGAAGGAGGCCATTCGGCCCAGCGTACATGCCTGTGCCAGCTTTTTGAAAGAACGAGCAACTAGTCCCACTCCCCCCCTCCTTCAAATCCCATCTCAAGACTCTACTTTTGAATGGACCCATTGGCACCTACTAATCCCCCCTTCCCTCCCCACCCCCGTCCTAAGCTTTGGTCTGTAATAAAAATAATAATCCTTGCATTTGATATAGCGCTTTTCACATCTTATCCACGTCTCAAAGCGCTTCACAGAATATACTGTAAAGTGAATTGACTGTATATTTGTGGGCGAATCACGGCAGCCAATTGCGCACAGCAGCGTCCCCCACAAACAGTCGTGGATTGAAATGACCAATTTTTTAAATTGTGTTTCTTTGTGGACGGATTATTATTAGGGGTGTGGAGTAAGGAAACTTGTCCAAGGTTTCGCCCTGACCTGCCTGGATTCGAACACAGGTCTCCCCAGCTTGCAAGACAAGTGCTCTAACCACTAAGCCACGGGAGCTCCACCGTAGCAGTAACTGTCCAGCACCTTGGGACATCCTCCTGACGTGAAAGGCGCTATATAAGTGTAATTTTGTTGGGAGGTTTTTTTGCCTTTTTATGTATCCAATTCCCTTTTGAAAACCTACTATCAAATCTGATTCCACCACCCCTTTTGAGATAGTACATTCCAGCCCGTAAAAAGCCTCTGGGTAAAAACATTTCTCCACAACTCTCCATCTGGTTCTTTTTCTCAATTTTTAAAAAAATCTGTGTGTTTTCTCTGCTAATTGAAACGAGGAGTGATGAAGCAAGGGCAGAGTTTGGTACTGTACTGGCAGAGGGTGTGTGTGTGTGTGTGTGTGTGTGTGTGTTTTAGAATATAACTGCGGGCCCCAGAAAGGGTTAATCACTGTGGCTTCCAGCCCGAGCCTGCAAAGAGAAACAATAAGAGGTTATTGTGCAGAGAAAGTTTCCATGCAAAGCAGGAAATGACATGTAAACTGCCACTCACTCCATTTAGACACAACAGCCAGGGGCTGCTTTTGTCTCGAGTTGTGTATCGCAGTTTTGCCCCTGCTTGTGGAGTAGAGGGGGGGGTGGGTGGTGGTGGGGGAAGTGGGCATCCAACCAGTGTGGAGATTCAAACTGCTCTGCAGATCGATTGTCTGTAGTCTGCCCACCAGTGGAAAATGAGCTTTAAAATGGCTTGATAAGCCACTCTACTCCCTCAGTCTTCTTCCCCTGGATGCTTTCCCAGTGAGTACGTAGCCTGCCGCTGTTGTCTGGAATTCCTGACCCACCGAGATTGGCTCCGACCTGCCCAAGCGCTCCGTAGGACATCCTGGGAGGGAGAGGGGGGGGGGGGGGGGGAGTGGGTGGTGGAGCGGGCGGTGGGAGAGGGGAAGAGGAGTGCGTCTGCCCTGTGCACCCAAGTAGTAGGCAAGAAGAATCGAGAGGCATTTAGCAAATTTGTCTCGCCGTTCCCGGTGGGAGCGCCGAGAGCAGCAAGTGAACTGGGTGGCTATGCGGCTTGGAGCGGTGTAAAACAGTGTAGACGAGAGTAACGAGGAAGAAGCCAGGTCAGTTTACAAGGGCTGTGTACACCTCGGTCCACCATTCATGGTGACTCAGCAACCCTGTGAAAAACATGGAAGTCTCCTGTGGCTCGTTGCATTGTTGGCTTTGTGGATTGGGTCATGGGAACAGGATTAAATCCTCCAAACTGTGTGGAGGAAAGGGGGGGGGGTGGGTAGCAGCAAGATTGGGTCAGATGTTTGCTGGGCAACAAATGGGGGAGTATTGCAGAATCGAGAGCTAGACCAGTAATGCAGCACATAACAGTATAACAACTTGCCTTCGATACAGCATTTGATATTGCGCGTCTTCTGGATGTCTCAAAGCGCTTCACGGAATGTACTGTCAAGTGGATTGTCTGTATACTTTTTTACACATACGGTAATGCAACATGTGTGACACTAACGCAGCTTGTAGCTACAGCCGTAGAAGGATTAGGTTTGTGTTCGACTATAAGGGCTGTATTTTTTTTCTCCCCCCCACCCCCCCCTCCCCTTCTCTGTCTCAAGGGATCAAATTTATGTGAACAAGAGGAAGAAGCCCCACAGGTGAGGACAAACTTCCCGCACGACTGCAGTGATTTTCCTCCGTTGCCCTCGAAAATCGACCTCGTCGACCGCGCCCTTTGGTCAACCACCCCCACCTCTCCACCCGCCCACCCCCACCCTCCCTGCCCTCCTGAGCTGGGGGTTGATTCCAACCCCCAGCTCGGGTGTAAATCATTGACTGTCCAGCGCCAATATGTGATGTTGCAAATGTTGCTGCTGTTGTTGTGCGTAAGGTGTGACCAATACATGAACAATCCATGTATCACCATATTGACCTCTGAGAAACGTTACTGCAAAGGGAGAGGAGAAGGGTGGGGACTTAGTGGAGGCCCAGCCTGTCGGACTGTTAAGCCTTTCGTTCTTCCTGGTCAAAAAAAGGACCACTTTATCACCCCCCCCACCCCACCGCCCCCCAACCCCATTTTGGGCTCAATTCTAGTTTAAATTCCAGTTTGATTCTCAAGCCACAGAGAGATAAATAGTAGCCACAGTTATTCATGTCAAAAATGTCACCAAGTGGCTTTACAGAAATAATCACTTTCAAAACGTGGTCTCTTGTGTGGAAGGGTAATCTCCCCCTTCCTTTCTCCCCCGACCCCCACCCTCTACCCCCCGGGTGGACAGAGACAAACTCCCTGCGTTTCCTAACAAGTCGTGCCATGGGTTAATGTGAGTGAGTGGTATATTTTACTTCTAAATCCGCCCCCCCCCTCCACCCGAGTGGTACATGTTAGATTTCTGCCCACAATCGTGTATAAATAGCCTCAGCAGAGGAGAGAGTTAAACGTCACAACAATCATACCAATATGAAGCAAGCGGGCCTGAGCTTTCTTAACAGGCACCTAGTAACTGTCTCCTTAGCAACAGATTGACCCAGTAACTATCCGTACCAACAGATTGACCCAGTAACAACATCCAAGAGAGAAGTCCAAATCGTTCTCTTGTTTCCTGTTTCATAGGAACAGGGCGAGGCCATTCAGGCCCTCAAGCCTGTGCCGCCATTCTGTTAGATCATGGCTGATCCGTACTTCAACTCCCAATTACCCACGTTTTTCCCCCTGTGCCTTGCTACCCTGACACCCTCTACCCTGTGGAGTTCCTGTAGCTCAGTGGTTAGAGCACTCGCCTTACAAGCGTGAGACCTGTGTTCGAATCTAGCAGGCCAGGGCGAAACCTTGGGCAAGTTTCCTTGCTCCACACACACGCCTAATAATAATCCCTCAAAAAAAACCACAACAATAAAAAATTGTTCATTTCAATCCACGACTGTTTGTGGGGACACTGTTGAACGCAATTGGCTGCCGCGTTTCTCCCACAAATATACAGTTAATTCACTTTACAGTATATTCTGTAAAGCGTCTCGAAAATGTGTAAAGCACTATATCAATTATTATTAGTATTATAACAGAAATCTATAATAAGGATAAGAAAATAATCCTTGCATTTGATATAGCGCCATTTCACGTCTCCCGAAGGCGCCTCGAAGCGTTTCACAGAGTGTACAGTATTGCAAAATGTGTATTTTGTGGGCGAAACGCGGCAAGCCAATCCGTCCACAGCAGAGGCCCCGCAAAAAAGCAGTTGGTGGATTGAGGTGCCTCTGACACTGCCTCCCGAAAAATTGATCCCGTCCTCTCCCGGCAGGAAACGCACTAAAGGGGATGCGAGCGAGCCGGTGGCCTACAAGCAGCGAAGTAGCGTGGGCTGCATCGTGAAGCACGGATGGAGGGAGAAGACTGGGGTAGTGACCCAGTGGAAGGGCACCGTACTCGACCAGCTGCCCGTCAACCCCTCGCTGTTCCTGGTCAAGTACGACGAGTTTGACTGCGTGTACGGGATCGAGCTGTTCAAAGACGAGAGGGTCTCGGGACTCGAAATCCAGCGGGACAAATCTGGTAAATCATATCTCCCGACACCTCGGCTCGGCTCGGCCACATTGACTCATAGACTTCTTCTTTAAGAAGAAGAAGAATCACTGGCAAGGATTATTGTGGAGCTCGTGCAGCTCAGTGGGTTAGAGCACTCGCCTTACAAGTGAGAGACCTGGGTTCAACTCCAGGCAGGTCAGGGCGAAACCTTGGCCAAGTTTCCTTACTCCAATCCACATGCCTGATAATATTCCCCTCAACAAAAAAAAAGCAGTAATAAATTGGTCATTTCAATCTACGACTGTTTGTGGGGGACATTGCTGTGTGCAATTGGCTGCAGCTTTTCGCCCACAAAATATACAGTCAATTCACTTTACAGTATATTCTGTGAAGCGCTTTGAGATATCTGGAAGACATGAAAAGCATTATATCAAATGCAAGGATTATTATATTAGTTATTGATGTACCTTGAGGCATTTCGTAGTATTTTACTGATGATTGCAATGGCTATCTTTTTAATAATAATAATAATCCTTGTATTTGATATAGAGCCTTATCATGTCCTTGAGAAGTCTCAAAGTGCTTCACAGAATGCACTGTAAAGTGTAGAGATTGTCTATTTTGCGGGCAGCCAATTGTGCACAGCAGTGCTCCACAAACACAGACGTCTCAAAGCGCTTCACAGAACATACTGTAAAGTGAATTAATTGACTGTGTACCTGTGGGCGAAACGCAACAGCCAATTGCACACAACAGTGTCCTACTTTAATAATCCCATTTCCCTAACTCTTTCCTCCTGACGTAAAAGAAGCTATACATGATTGTGTTGGTGTTATTGGTGTTGTTAGTTACTGCAGTGAGACCACTCATGTTATCTGATCTCCCACAGGTCGGTCTAAAATCCTGGATGGGGACCTGGCAGAGCTGATCGTGGGGAAAGCAGTGGAACATGTGTTTGAGAAGGGCGATGGGACTAAGAACGAGTGGCGGGGCATGGTGTTGGCCCGAGCACCTGTCATGACTACGTGGTATTATATCACCTACGAAAAGGACCCTGTTCTATATATGTACCAGCTCCTGGAGGACTACAGAGAAGGGGACCTCCGCATCTTGCCTGATTCAGGTACTTATAGAAGGGCTGCCTCCCCGGAACGACAGCAACAACAACAACTGGCATTTCCACGCCAGGAGAGCTTTAACGTGGCGGAGTCTGACCCTGAGCCAGGGAGAGAGGGAGTCGGTGGTGGGGAAGTGACCGTAAGGGCAAAAGGGAAGTCTTTAGGCGGGATTTGAAGGTGGGGAGAGAAGTGACAAGGCAGAGGGTTTGGGGGAGAGAATTCCAGAGCTTCGGGGCGTAGTGACTGTGTATTACGCACAGCTCCACGTGTCTTTAATGCAGAGTGTCTGCTCTGCAAAGTGTACGCACTTATGTTGTGGCACTAACCATAATATTGTTAATAATAATCACGTCTGTATTCGATGGAGTACCTTTCACAAGCCTTTCAGGACGTCTCAAAGCACTTCACAGCCTTTACTGTAAAGTGTAGTGACTGTGTTTTTATGAAAGCAGCCAGTTTGCGCACAGCAATGTCCCACAAACAGCCATTAACTGCATGGCCCATTTGAACCGGGCGAATTGCTAGCCAGGACACTAGGAGAGAGAAACTTCATTCTCTTTCCGAAAAGCGCCGTGGGATCCTTGACGTTCACCTGAACAGGCTGACGGGACCCGAGTGTAATGTTTCATCAGTAGGATGGTACCTCCGCCAATGCAGCCCAGCCCCAGCCCTGCATTGGATCGACACCCTAGGCCAATTGTTCCCAACCGTTTTTTTGCTGCGACCCTAAATTGGCCACCAACAGGACCCCCCCTCCCCCCCCATCCACCGACCCGTAGGGGTCAACTGCGCGACTGAAGCGAAGCTCAGCCAAGACAATATCTCCGTCTCTTTTGTGGAGTCAGCGCAACTCGCTAGTAACGGTGTTTCATACAAATTAGTCGGCGGCAGTTTTCAGCGTTAATTAAAAAATAAAAATAAAAAATTTCTGATGACCCTTCGCGACCCTACTGAGGACCCCACCCCCCCTCCCCCCCCCAGCGACTCTGATGTGGGTCGGGACCCGAGGTTGGGAACCACTGGCCTGGACCCTCAGTTCAAAGTCTCAACGTCAAAGTCTCTTAACCACTTCTGACTCAAGAAGCGAGGGCAAAAAAACTGAGCCCGGCTGTCACTCGGCACACACATTGTGGGTGGAGTAAGTAACCTTGGCTACAGTTAAACAGGGTCACCGAGAAAGTCGTGATACCGTTACAATAAGTCTTAAGAAATTATATTTGTTTGAGATAATAGGTTCGATAATAAGACTTTTCAGTCAGACTGCAGTTAGGTTATAGGCAATATAGGCTTGATGGGCTGTAATTTCAAACATTCTAATAATAATAATTCTAAAAATAATTTGTCCCTAAAAAAAATCATAAAAATTGGTCATTTCAATCCACGTCTGTTTGTGAGGGACGCCGCTGTGCGCAATCGGCTGCCGTGTTTCGCCCACAAATATACACAGTCAATTCACTTCACAGTATTTTCTGTGAAGCACTTTGAGACGTCGATGTGAAAAGCGCTCTTATCATATGTAAGGATCATTATTATTATTCCATATGAGACTTAACTGGGCCTCTCTTTCCATCGGCAGAGAATAAGCAAGTGTTGCCAACCGAGCCCGGGGAAGTGATTGAAAGTCTCGTGGGGAAACAGGTGGAGTACGTGACAGAGGATGGAACCACGAGAACTGGGTTGGTGATTCACCAAGTGCAGGCCAAGCCGTCTGTCTACTTCATCAAGTTTGACGATGATTTTCACATCTATGTGTATGACTTAGTCAAAACCTCCTAGCTGCATGTAACCCTCCTCCTCATTGCCTTCACTGGAGAGGTCTTTACTGTGAAGAGTGAACAGATCCGTAAAAAAAAAAGAGACTATGTCCTTTCTGTTAGACCTACGTCTTATCTTCCAGACCTGAAAAGCAAAACGGCTCATCTGCCTTGGCCCGAGGTTCAGCCAGTTTAACAACCTGTTCCAAATACAGGGTGTTTAGGGCACAGGTTGGACCCCTGAGTTAGCTGGTCTCAAGCAGGGTAGTATATGGGGTGCTACAATTGGCCTGGGTTCCCCTGGGTTGGGGAGGAATAAATCAGTCAGGAACCCTGCTCCTCCTAGATGATTAACTTGTGATCCTTTGCTGGACGACGGGAGGGTTAGAGGTTGGGGTTGAGGACAAGATCGGGACACACTCGCCCGCCCACCCTCCCACCCACACCCCCTCCCCCCTTCCCCCCTCCCTCCCTCACTCACGCACTCACTCACTGATGAGACTCGCACAGAGGCACTTCGGGGAAAGGGTAGGCAGAGTGGGTCACACCATTTTACATCGATACCACCCGGTTCTTCAGCAAATGCCTTACCCATCTCGTTGGCTTCTGTTGTCGCATCCGGCTCGATTCTTGGCCTGTGTTGTAACAGAGAGCAAAGGTATTTTCTCCTCGCAACAGCACCTGACCTGTGTCCCTGTGCGTGAGTGTGAGTGAGTGCGTGCGTGAGTGAGTGAGTGAGTGAGTGCGTGCGTGCATGAGCGAGCGAGGAAGCCTCGCTCGATTTGTTGTGGAAGCCTTGGTACAGCTATCTCATCGTGGACAGTGGGGCAAGCTGGCCAGGGCAGGCACAAACATGATTGATATCACACACCTTCCCACCAGCATGTGAGCAACCTAATAGCTTCCTGTGTTCAGGCTGTTACTTGGAACCAGGGAGGTTGGCGGGCGGGGGAGAAATTAATGGACCCAATTCCAAATTTGAACACAAGTTGACTTGAACCTTAAAAAGGGGTAGAAAAAATGAAAATCACGTTTTGGCTCGAATCTAATTAAGATTTGTGCGTTAGGAGTGGGGTTCAGAAAATAGCGTTTGCTCTGATTTGACTGAGAATTTTTCTTTCGTTATGGGGGGGTGGAGGGTGGGAGGGAGAGGAGCAGTCCTGTGTTGTACTGTATTCAGTGAGAAACGTAGCCTCTCGCTCTCTACAGACTCTCGATTCGATCTCTTGTTCGAGTCAACAATACAGGAACCAGGTAAACCGTGGCTTGCTAACAATGCACTTTTTCTCCGGTGCCAAAGACCCTGTGGTGGAGAGGGCAATCTGTGTTGTCGCAGGATCCTGTGCTATGCGAGGGCAGCGCCTCCCGGACTGTGTTAGCACGCGACCTAGCACTGGGGCTGTGTTAGCGCAGGTAACCCACGCTACAGTATTGGGGCTGTGTAAGTTACAGGGAACCCGAGCTGTGTTAAGGGCAGCAAGTAGACTAACAGAAAGAACAGTGTCTCTTTGATGTGCAACTTTTTTTTTGTTTTTGCAAAATTCATCAGATCAGACATTGAATTTGTCTTTAATTTGTGTCTTTTCATTTTATTGTACAAAGTAAGGGCAAATGTTTTTTGCGGTTATGTACTGTACCACGCTGGCTGCCCCCCCACCGCTCCCACACACACACACACACACACACACACACCCTGTGGTCCATTTGCGGAGAGCCCACCGCATGTTGGAACGCGAGCGTGACTTCCCAGTTTCTTTTCCCTCACCCGCCCCCCCCCCCCCCCCCCCACCCCCCCTCCTGTTGGGTTCCAGTGTAAGTACAGGACTGAGAGGGACAGGAGATCACAGGGTATCATCGAGAACCGAGAGATAGTTTTCTGGTTCCTAGCTACACCATTGAAAGCCCGAGACTGGAGTGACTCGCAAACCAAGGTTCCCTGTGCTGGTGACAATCTGGATACAAGCTGCTCATATCAGCTAAAGAAAGGTTGCATGTTTGTGAAAAGTAATTGCAACTGTGCTCGTATAACACAACACCATCTCCCCAACCTAGACTCTCTCTCTTTCCCTCATATACACATACCCATACATACACGCACACACCGGTGCCCTCTCACATACACTCTTCCAACACACACAAATATATCACCACACACAATTACCAACCCCCCGCTCCCACTCACACACGCGCGAATATACCATCACACACAAATATCAACACCACCACACCCCCTCCATTAAAAAAAAACACATCGCATATCCCCAACACAGTAACTCCCCAACAGTCCCAATACACACACACATATACACCAGTACAACTTGTATATAAACACACACAACCAGCTAGCTCATGTACCATGGCTTATATACCATTTTTGTACCGAAGTGTTGTACCGCCTGGGTTGCTAAATATGAGTCACTAAAAGGTGGGATTCGGCTGCACTAAAGGTGGCACAAAGCTGAGAAAAATCACGATTCGCACTTCCGTCGGGAAAGGCTGCCTTCTGGTGCTCACTCTTTGGGAGAGAACTTCTGATCTGGAGTCAGATGGTTGAGAAACAAAACAATGCTCCCAATAATTCAGCACCCAGTGGCCAAACTGTCCTTTATTTACATCAGCCGTGTTTTGAAGAAGGCATCGTTTTGAAGATGCTTTCAAAAATGTGAAGTTTTAAGATTTAAGAAGTTGTTATTCTTACGTAGAGTAATTCTGTAGACTGGGACTTTTGGGAGGGTGGGGATTGGGTTGGGTTAGGGGTTGAAGGCGAAATGAGAAGGTTTGGGTTAAATGCCATTACTGTCTTGGGTAAGGGAAGGGGGTGGGGGGAGGGTGTGGGGAGGCTCTGGGGTGTGTATGTGTCAGTATATGTCAGTTAGTGATAAGGAACATTATACCCTCCCTGTCCATCTCGTCTCCACGCTTAACTGTTAATTCCGTGCTACTTTAGAGTTCAAGAAGCAGTCGATGCTTTATGAAACCATAACCGGCTGCAAATCTGCCCCAGTGGCCCCTCTATTGTGTCCAGCGATGTGTTCCAGTGATTTAGAAGCCAAGATGCTTTTGCAATGTATAGTGAGTGTAGTAACCAAATCTGCAATACTCTCAATCGTACTTTACTGTGGTTGTGTTCTGTATATTAACAATGTGTGTGAGTGAGTGTGTGTTGGGTATCCCGATGGGTTTGGGTTTTTTACACGAATCCTTCCTGCACTGGCCCAGAGGAGGGAGGCTGTGATATTTTGGTGCCTTTGTTTTGTTCTTTCTGTTATCTAACCATAAACTTAAAAAAAAAAAATCCTTAAAAACTTTACATTTTTGCTTTCTAACTGAAGTTTAGCAGCTTCTACACTAGTCCGTTCCTGTTTATTCTTTAATATATATTCTTGATGAGTATCTGTAGAGTAGGGAGGGAGGGAGGGAGGAAGGGGTGGGTGGGGGGATTGATACTGGTGCATGTACAGAAGTTAGGGGCTAGGGGATGGGGCAGGGAAGGAACTCAGGTGGCTATTGTTGTAGATGCATGAAGGCATTGCAGGTCAGGAAAGGAAGTGCGAGAGACAAGCACGCGCACACCCATCTGTGTCCGCCCAGATATTCAGTCCTCTTGATGTGAATAATTTCAATGAAAGATGTCAAAACTTATCCGATTGCCGTTCAGAACCTGGCTAGGTGTTGGGGGGACTTTTGCTGCCTTTGCCTCCAAAAATAGTCACTACACTTGACAATTACTGCAAAGCACTTTGTGATATA
>CM068766.1:1567979-1628841 GCA_035084275.1 Hydrolagus colliei | reverse complement strand
TCTGTAAGGACTTGCTCCGTCCTCTTATCTGACAAAAAGAAGCTCAGTGTTATAGTGGGGCTGCCCCCCACCCCCCCCACCCCGCCCACCACCCCCACACCACCCCACCCAGATCCCAGAGCAAAAGGATGGATGTGAAAAAAAACAAGCGTTTTAAAAGGCAGTGAATTGTGTGTTTCTTTCTCCTCCATCCAACCTCCCTCCCTCCCATTTTCTACATCTCTCTTTGTTCCTCTTTCTTTCCTCAAAGCCCCAACACCTTTCTTTCCTTTCTGTCCCTCCGCCCGCCCCCCCCCCCCCCTCCCACAACCTCCCACCCACCCTCTCAACTTCCACCAATTAATCTCAAGTTTCCTAAAAAATAATGTCCTGCACAGCATTTGAGCCATCGAGTATTGTTCATCCTGTGAATGTTTGATGGGTGCAATCTATCAGGCCAGAACCTAAATTATCATTTGCCAACAAAATACACAGTCAGTTCACCTTACGGTATATTCTGTAAGGCATCATAAGACATCTCCACGATGTGATAAAGCACTATATCAACTGCAAGGTTTATTATTATTGCAACATTATTCCTTGGGGCTTTAACCTTTCAGAACAAGGACTGTATTTAAAAATATATTATTTGTCTTTTTATTCCCTTTCACTAGGACCCAGAAATGTTTCATGGGAGGAATGCAGTGCCTCAACCCCAAAATGCAAGTTGTTTTGTGGGCAAAACAGAAAGATTTGCCCACAAAATACACAGTGAAATCACCTTGCAATATATTCTATCAAATGCTTTGAGACGTCTCAAAGACTTGATGAGGTTCTCTGTCAAATGCAAGGTTTACTATTAGTAGCAGCAAGTTCGGAGACTTGCACATCAAACCCATGGTCTTGGAGTAGACACTTGGGAAGCTTTTCAGTGACTCCGAGAGAGAGAGAGAGAGGAAGAGAGTTCCTTAGAGTAGTGAGGGAGCTAGGACGTTGAGCTAAGACGCTGATGTGTTTCACTTAAGTCTCTGTTTGGATGGCGACCCCAGGAGATAAATCCGGTTTCATTTCATTTTAAGGACGGTGCGGAAAGCGTTCTCACACTTTGCGGTGTTAACCTCACTAACTCGTCCCTCTAAACCGCCTAATTATAGCTGGGAGGTTTTTTTTAAAAAATGCTGCCGTTTAGTAGAGCTCAGTGTGGAGCCAGTGTCAAGACAATTGGCTGTTTCTCTGATGAGGACACTGAACAGAACAAGAAAGCTGTTGTGTTTGTGTGTGTGTGTTGAGGAGTGGGGGGGGGGGCGGAGATGTCTCTCTATGGCAGCTAAACCTGAATTGAAGGAGGATAGAGGAGTGAAAGGAGGAAAGGGGGAGAGAGAGAGAGAGAGAGAGAGACGGAGGGTGAGATTTCAAAAACCCAATTACACAACAAAGAGTCTGTGACCCGTGAACACAGTCCCAGCATGTGCTAACTAATGCTTAGAGCAGGACCCAGGAATTCTTGAAGAAAGACAGTGGGAATGATGCTCGGATTCCCAGTACAGCAATTAACATTGCCACCTCCGGCTCCCTCTCCCAACACACACACACACACTCACTCACACACACACACACACTCACACAGCTGCTGATGGCCGGGGTGAGAGGGTTAATATTGGATGGGCTTAAGAAATTATCCTCCAACCTGTGCCCTCTTTCATGCCAATGTCTTTCCAACTGAGCGATGTGCGCAAACATAATAATAAAAATAATAATAATCCCCGTATTTGATATAGCGCTTTTGACATTTTATTGGCGTCTCAAAGCGTTTCACAGAATATATACTGTCAGGTGAATTGACTGTATATTTGTGGCGAAACGCGGCAGCCAATTGCTCACAGCAGCGTCCCCACAAACCATCGTGGATTGAAATGACCAATTTTTATTATTGTGTATTTTTGGGGGACGGATTATTATTAGGTGTGTGTTGGAGAGTAAAGAAACTTGCCCAAGGTTTCGCCCTGACCTGCCTGGATTCAAACACAGTCCTCTCGCTTGTAAGGTGAGCGCTCCAACCACTGAGCTACAGGAGCTCCATGACTTGGCCACTGTAATGGGCTCCATTGCAGATGTTACAGGATGTTCACAAAGTCCTGATACCCCCACCTCAACTCCATGTTGATTTTCTACAGTGCCCTAACCAACGACTGAAACATGCGGACGAACGCTGATAATTGTACGTAGGAGTGTTTTACTGTATTTAGATGTGCGGAGTTTCGGTGTGTGTGTTTGTGCGCGCACGCGTGAGTGTAAGGGAGTGTGCGCCTGTCGTTCTCATTCCAGATAATGATCCCTTGGCCTGTTCAGTGAGACATTTTGCGTAACACGGATGGAGTGAGGAGGAAGTTATTGGAATGTCGAACAAGGGAAATAAATTAGGATAATTAGTCACTCAATTCCCGACTGTTTGCGGTACACTGCTGCCGAGTTTCGCCCATAAAAATATACAGTCATTTCACTTTACGGTATGTGAGACACCTCAACAAAGTGATAAAGTACTATATCAAACACAAGGAAGATTATTATTATTATTGCTACACTTGGTTCATCTGTAACCGATCTCCAACCCTCCCCCAATGCAGTGGTTCTGAGGCCAATTGTAGCCCTGACACTGATGTTACATGTTATATGTGTGTGTTAATGTGTATGTATAACATGTGGGAGGGGACTCACTCTTGTTACACTGGCCTGGGAGGTGAAGTACTGTATAAACTCGGTTCTCGTGATATGGACGCTTGGCAAGGACAGGATTAGAGCTCAGCCACAATGGCTCCCACAGGTCGATACACCGTCCAGCCTCACTCCGTTGATGTGGAATGGCCTCCGGTGGATAGAAAGGTAGAGGAGGTGGAGAGAGAGAGAGAGAGAGAGAGAGAGAGAGAGAAGGATAGGATACTATTCATCACCTAAACTCAAGCCAGAGCCTCCGGGAGAGGAGGAGGGGAGAAAATTGGCAGAGAGAAACAGAGAGAAAGAGGGAGAGAGGCCGAGAAACAAACAAATAAATGCCTTCGAGTCAGGAAAATGTCTGAACAGGCATTAACTGAACTCTTGACCCTACTGGGAACAGCACCACAAACGTAATGTGATGGTCTCAGACCTGCCTCGGGAACTACAGGGGACTACAGGTCACGTTATGGTCTGATTACAGGTGGCAGATCTCCCCGACCCCCTAGGACAGCTGGGCCTGTGGACCTGGGATCCGACTGTCCGTCTGCCCTATCCACGCAAACTGATAATTACAACAATAACCTTTGCGTTTTGATGTAACGCCTTATCACCTCGTCGAGACATCTCAAAGGGTCTCGCCGGTTAATAATAATAATAATAATCCTTGCATTTGATACAGCGCTTTCCACATCTTATCAATGTCCCAAAGCGCTTCACAGAATATACTGTAAAGTGAATTGACTGTATATATTTGTGGGCAAATCGCGGCAGCCAATTGCGCACGGCAGTGTCCCCCACACAGTCGTGGATTGAAATGACCAATTTTATTATTGTGGGTTTTTTGGAGGGATTATTATTAGGCGTGTGGAGTAAGGAAACTTGCCCAAGGTTTCGCCCTGACCTGCCTGGATTCGAACACAAGTCTCCCCAGCTTGGTCTCCCCAACTTGCAAGACAAGTGCTCTAACCACTGAGCCACAGGAGCTCCACAATTGTACTGCAAAGCGAATTAACTGTGTGTTTTGTGGGCGAAACGGTATCCAGAGGATTGTTATTGTTTTTCAATCTGAGCAACGCCTTAGCGCCAGGGGCTGGGGGCAGCGGGGGAGGGGGGGGGGGGGGGGGGGGGGGGGGGGGGGGCGTTGCAAACTTAATGCAAACGCATGGCATAAGACGGCATGCAAGAGACGGGGATTGGGTGGATTTTCGCAGCCTGGTAATGAGCTGGAGCGAGAATGCGGGCAGCGAGGAGGCGACGAAGGGGAAAGGCCGACGTGTTAGCAGCCGCTCGGAGGCACGGCGGAAGGTCTTGCAAAAAAGCCTCGTAGCTCATTGTGTGTGAGGACAATATCTGCCAGGGTGAAGCTGCGGTCACCACAATGCACCCTTTATGGTGCCTGGTGACGGAGGAAGCCAGTGCAATTCAACCATTCATCTCCACACTCGTTCCCGGTTCACAGCCCCTCTTATTTGAGAGGTTTTTTTTAATTCATGTTTCTTTTCGCACAGTAACCTCCAAGTGCTTCCCAGTGGCAATAGCGAACGCCAGGAGGAGAGGAGAGGAGAGGAGAGGAGGACAAGAGTCAAAGAGAGAGTTTTAAACAGGGGGTTTGGAAGGCAGGGAGACTCGGTGCAAAGTTAAGGGATTTGGGGAGAGTTCCAGAGACCAAGGGGACAGAAGGATTCAGGAACAAGCATCAGACCAGAGTCAGAAGAGCAGAGAATTATATATTAACGGGGGTGTTTCGACCACAAAATACACATTTTTCACTTTACTGCATGTTCTGCGAAGCGCTTTGAAATATCTCAACGTTTGCTAAAGCACTAGTCTAGCTGTAAGGATTATAACATTATTATTAGGAGTGATTTTGAGGCAGCCTCGGTATTTCCTGTGCTGAGCTCAATCAGTGTGAAGCAAAAGAGTTTAATAAAGTCCAGCTAAATTGGTCAAGGGTTCACTGTAGGCCAGTGAGTGAATGTGTGTGTGAGTGAGTGGCCTGCACTCTGGCTCCGAACTCAAACGTGGAACCAGTGAAATCCTGGATTTTCAATCTAATCAGACTTCAAAGCACAGGATACAAACAACATTCCCCAATCACTTCCTTGTTCATACATTGTCTGGTTTCCCCATTAGCGGAACACTTTAGAAAACACCTTGAACGCTCTCTGTGTTTCCCTCGTTGGAATTCTCCTGGGAGAGTGTACATATTCCACGGACAGCCAACTTCAGTGTGTATATATATATATATAGATACAGTATATACAACTGCGCTCAGTGCGGGGTCTGACTGAAGAATAGAGGCCAACTTATAATGTTGCCTGATGCGGAGACCATTCTATTTTGCTGCACGATAGCAAGGGGATTAAGGGCTGATGTTTGTTTCCCCGCTGCGCGCGATCGACTGACGCATTTCACCCTCAAGCTACTCAGTCAATTCACTCGACAGGAATATTCTGTGACGCGCTTGGAGGCGTCTTGAAGACCCGTGAAGTCCCTGTAGCAAACGCAAGCATTCTAATCATTATTTTCATCAATGGTAATATCTTAGGGTGTGAGTCCCGACCCTATCTTTGCTCAACGAGTTCACGCGTGAATGTTCTAGCCAGGGAGGGTGACTGGATTGCCATCAGTTCAGCATCTCTAGGGTTAACGCCTGGCCTCAATGTGCACTCTCCCCCCACCGTGACCCTCCCTGCCTATGCATGGATATACCCAGTGCCTTGGACTATTGCTGCCTTTCTCTCTCTCTCTTTCTCTCTCCTCCCCACAGCAGAGAGGAGCTCCGAACACTGAGAGGGCTGGGGTCAACAGTTCAGGCCAGCGTCTTTCAGCTGAAGCTGAGAAAGGGGAAAGAAATTGGCTAGTTCTGTAATTTGCACCCACGATCAGCGAGATGAGCGACTGATGCGTTTGCGACTGAACTGCACAAAGCGGTGTGTTCCTTTTGTTCTACCGTCGCACTCCAGTGCATGAGTAAGGAACATAGGCAAAGCTAATTGCTCTGCCGACTGATCAGATTGGGGGAACTTCGAGCTCGCGGACCGGGCTGACACTCCAGCCCTCGAATGTTGGGGGAACGGGTGGAGATGGAGTAGGAAGAAAGAGCTGAGTGCTGCATTGTCAGAGGCAACGACCTCCCGGTTGAGACATAAGATTGAGAGTTCTATTCGCCTGCTCAGGAGGACCTCGAGGATCGCTATCACTAGTGGAAAAGAGAATAACATTTTGTCTGAGGTCCTGGGGATAATGGGGCAATGGCGGGCAATTGGGAGTTGAGGTACAGGTCAGCCATTATCCAATGCAATGGCGGAACAGGTTCGAAGAGCTGAATGGTCTGTTCCTGTGTCCTGGTCCACAAATCACATTGGTCATTTACTTCATGGCTGTTTGTGGGACAGGACAATGCAAAATTGCCCTTTGGCCTGCAAAATACATAGTCACTACACTTTCCATTCAGTCTCACCCGTCAAGCCCAAGGCAGATACAGTATGAGTTAGACACAGAGTAAAGCCAGCCCCCTGCACCATCCTGCCACGTCAGCTACAGAACAGGTTAGCTGCAACAACAAGAAAATTACATTTTGTATAGCGCCTTTCACGTTAGGGGGACGTCCCAAGGCCCCGGGAAACTGCAAAGTGAATTAACTGTATACTTGTGGGCGAAACGCGGCAGCCAATTGCGCACAGCAGTGTCCCCACAAACAAGTCGTGGATGCACAGTGAAGCTCTCCTTTTGTTGGTCACAGCCCAGTTCTCACCAATGTGTAATTCTGTACATGACCATCTGAGGGAGCTTGTCGCAGGCTGCCTGTGGAATGTTTTGCTTGTGAACCTCATCTACGAGCCAGGAAACTACACTATGGAGAGTGACGTTAAAGGTTCACAAACCGCCCCCACACGCAGCTCCGAGCTGTGCGTGGAACATGCAGACCCATTATTATTATTTCTAAATCAAACATATTGACTGATTTATTACGCCATTCAACAGTTCAGCTTAATCATTGAGCCGTGAGAGCAAATGACATTCATCAGCCCCGAGATTTGAGGGCACAAATCTCAGCTCCTATTCCCAGCTCCACCGCAGGTCCCACACCCAGCTCTGTATGTTTCAGCCTAAACTCCTACTACTACCCCCTACCACCTTATCACAGTAATAATAACAGCAATCCTTGCGTTTGAGATAGTGTCTCATTGTGTCATTGAGACGACTCAAAGCACTTTATGGGATTTACTGTAAAGTGGAGTGACCGTGTATTTTGGGGGTGAAATGCAGCACAGCAGTGTCCCTCAAACAGCTCACCTTACAAGCGTGAGACCTGTGTTTGAATCCAGGCAGGTCAGGGTGAAACCTTGGGTAAGTTTCCTTACTCCACACACGCGCCTAATAATAATTTGTCCCAAGAAAGCAACAAACAGTAACACAAGATCGGTCATTTCAATCCACGACTGTTTGTGTGGACGCTGCTGTTTTGCCAACATATATACAGTCACTTCACTTTACAGTATATTCTGTGAAGCGCTTTGAGACGTCGATAAGATGTGAAAAGCGCCATATCAAATGCAAGGATCATTATTTTTATCTGTAAGAGTGGTTATCGAGTTTGTACAAAGGTGCGATATGTGTACCCAGGTTTTACAGTAATCCCTGATCCATCTTTCAGTTAAATGGGGCCATTTTTTAAAATTGGTTATTTCCATTGGCCTGTAACTGCTACACATCTGGGTTTCCAAGTGGGAAAACAGAGCGCACATTTTGAACTGCAGATTTTGAAATGATTGGAATACTGTACTATTAATAAATCAGATGCAAAACAAGTTGGGGTTTTTTGACAGCCCAGCTGTAATAATATCCAACGGACATTACACTCACACAGCGAGTATTAATAAAACCGGCAGGGTTCAGGAAAGGAGAGAGAGGATCTGGGCAAAATCTCCAAATCTCCATCTACAGCGTATTCATGAGCAACTCCCTCCATCTGGTCCCTGCAGCCTGAGCGACAGAGAACGGCCGGTGATGGGGGAGCTTGAGTAAATCACACGTAAACCGTGCGTGGATGGGTGGGGGGGTGGGGGAGGGGGGCGATTGGAAGAATTACAGGTGCTTTTGACTAGGCATTGAAAACTGATGGAACGTTATCATTGGTTGATTGATGACATAATTAGGGGAAACGGTATTTGTACAATGTGGTACACCAAAGGTGTGTTCAGATAAAGATAGTCATCCTTGAATTTGCTATAGCGCTTTTCACGTCTTCTAAGCGCTTCACAGAATATACTGTAAAGTGAACTGACTGTATATTTGTGAGCGAAACGCTGCAGCCAATTGCGCACAGCAGCGTCCCCGCAAACAGTTGTGGATTGAAAATGACAAATGTATTATTGGCTTTTTTTTCCAAAGGGTTATGATTATTATTCGGCGTGTGGAGTAAGGAAACCTGCCCAGGGTTTCACCCTGCCTCATGCAGGTGAGCAAATACCCCTATCTGACCCCCCCTACCCGACTTGACCAACCAGCCTATCTCCACCGTCTCCCCAAAGCTGCTCGATCAAGAGGTTTGGTGATAGGCAGTGGTTCTATACAGTGTAAGAAAACCACTAGGAGTGAACTGGTATTTAATTGGGAGATCAGGTAATTTATATATTGTATAACCAATAAGTAGGAGTGAGATACAGACTAGAATCCGATTGAGAAGTAGGTTGGGAGGGCCAATGTGTGATGGGGAGTGAGTTACAGGCTGGTATCTGACACTGGGTTCAACGGTGTTTACAGTGATGTTACAGAGAGTTTAAGCGAGCGATTCTGTTACGATCTTAATCCCGCTGCGAGCGGTCCATACGGATCTCCGAGCAATTTCTCAGTTGGGCTCGAATCTTGGGATGCGATTACAGGCCGATTAATGGTCAGCAATCAGCTATAGCGGGAATGTTTCTAATGACGCGTTTGGAAGCTTGCAGTTTGCTTTCCGACTGTTCGTCCGCCCGCGACCCTCCTTCTCTGCGGCGACGGCTTTGAAATGTGTTTCCCGAACAGGGACTGAAGTGTATTCCTAGGGCTCGGGCTACAAGGAGGCACATGGGCGAAAGCTCCAGCCGCCACCATGTAGACCTGTGGCGATCACTGCTCTCATTGTACAAGGCCAGCCAGTGCACAATGTAGGTTTTCAAAAGAGGGACTTTTTTTTTCTACCTCCAATCTGCCCGCCAGGGGCCTCTGAGGAGAGAGAGGCTGGAGAAAACCTCGCCAGATTCCTTGTCTGCTCTCTCTCTCTCTCTCTCTCTCTTTCTCATGGTCTCTCTCGCTCTCTCTCTCTCTCTCTCTCTCTGGCTGTTGGAACACGGATTTCAAGAAAGTATGTATATTCTCTGAAAAGGCAACACAGAGGGAGAGAGAGAGAGAGAGCAAGAGAGAGAGAGAGAGAGAGAGAGGTGCTGAACAGATGGTAAGACTGGCCTCCAGCCAGAGAGGCCCAAGATTTCAACAGGCGAAAAAATATCTCCGCACAAATGTGCCATTGCAAACTGCTCGCTGCTTTTCCAGCTCAGAGTTAACCCCTTACGGACCAGGGCGTTCCACCTCCCAGACCGGGCCTCGTGTCCGTCTCGCTCTCAAGAGCCGCAGAGCCAAATGCGCAACAGAAGTTACAGGCTCCCGAGTTACGAGTTACAAGTCGCAGAAGTTTCGCTGCAAATATACAGTCAATGAATGCACTTCACTGCATGGTCTGTGAAGCGCTTTGAGACGCCTACGCGAAGTGAAAAGCGCTATATCAAATGCAAGGATTATTATTATTTATTTATAGAGAAGTTAAAGGGCAGTTTAAAAGACAGGTTTAACCCCAGTGGAAGGGAGGGAGGGAGGGAGGAAGGAAGGAAGGGTCGGTCATGCCTTCAATCTTTCGGTCCCTCCGGACCCCGGAACTCCATCCCAGAATCCCCTCATTTTGCTTCCTTCAAGGCATGTCTCATCTTCCCACTCCCAACGAGCTGCACAAAATAACACAGCCATTACAGTTTATAGTAAATCCTGTGAAGCACTTTTGAGCCATCCTCCCAACCTGAAAGGCCCTGCAACAAGTGGACAGCTTATTATCATTCCATTGGAACGGGGAGGAAGTTTCTTCCTGTGTCCAGCCAACAATCCTCTCGTCACTCATCTCGTGGCTGTGTGTGGTCACTCACCTCTCGCCTTTAACCATACGGAAGAGTTAGCTGTTCAGTGAAGTGGTTTATCACATTGAAACGTCTCAAAGTGCTTCACAGGTAATTACTGTCAGGTGGGGAAAACACAGCAGCTACGTGCGCGCAGTAAGTTTCAACAAATAATAATAATAATCCTTGCATTTGTTACGGCGCTTTTCACATCTTCTAGACGTCTCAAAGCGCTACACAGAATATACTGTAAAGTGAATTGACTGTATATTTGTGAGCGAAACGCGGCAGCCAATTGCGTTCGCACAAACAGTCATGGATTGAAATGACCAATTTCAATTGTTGTGTTTTTTGTTGGAGGGATTATTATCAGGCGCGTGTGTGTAGAGTAAGGGAAAGCCCATGGTTTCGCCCTGGCCTGCCTGGAAACGAATACAGGTCTCATGTTTGTAAGGCGAGCGCTCTAACCACTGAGCTGCAGGAGTTCCGATGAGCTGTGACATGAACAATCATTTGAGCTGGGAATTTGCTGGCCTGAACACTGGGTAAAAAATAACTTCTCTTTTCCAATGACATCACACAATCTTTAACATTCTCTTGAACGTTCACAGACGGGACCTCAATTTGACAACTCATCTAAAGGGCGGCAAATCCCAATAACGCAATGCTCTTCCATTAGGGGCATTGGAACAGGAGTAGGCCATTCAGCCCCTCGAGCCTGCTCCATCATTCTATAAGATCATTTCTGATCTGTACCTGAACTCTAATTATGCATCTTTGCCCCGTATCCCTTGATACCCTAACCCACTGGTTTCCAAACTGTGGGGCGGGCCTCCCTTGTACCGTTGGCTGGGAGAATGCGAAGCTTTAGAGTCTCGAGCCCCCGAGTGCTAAGGACCCGATTGTGAAGGGGTTGGGGGGTGGTGGGAGGGGGCGCAATGAAACCCTTGCTGAGATAGGGAGGGTGCTGCTTTTTAAACTTTGGAAGCCATTGTCCTAACCTAACAAAAATATATCTGACAAAACGCAATATCCTGTAGATGGTGGCAATCTGAAACAAAACCAGAAATCGCTGTGAACACTCAGAGGGTCAGGCAGCATCTATGGAGAGAGGCTCACTTTTCCTTTCTCCATAGATGCTGCCTGACCTGCTGAGTGTTCCCAATGACATCTGTTTCTGTTTCAAAAATATATCTAACTCAGTCTTGAGAATTTCAAAGGATTTTCAACAACCTCAAACTTTTTGGGGGGAGGAGAGAGTTATAGATTTCCACTAACTTTTACATGAAAAATGTGAGTGTCTACACTCAAGTGTCAGGGAGGGAGCGTGGGTGGGCTTGAACCCACAACCTTTCAGTGTAGAGGTGAGAGTACGACTGACTGAGCTATCCAGCCAGCCTGACACAAAGAAAACGACCCCAGAGGCCAGCTCAATTCACTTTTCCATAGTGACCTGGCTCTTTTTGGCCTGTTCATTCCTTTGCAATGTAGCATTTTCCAAACCCCTCTCCCCACTTCCCTCCTTCCTTCCCTCTCTCCCCACCTCGCTCGGTTCCCTCCCCCTCCTCCCCTTCCAAACACATTCCTGTGACAGGACAACAGCTGCTGGTAGCAGTCTGAATGAGCTTTTATTATCCGCGAGTCGATGAAAGTCTCGTCAGAAGCCCCTTTTGTTCCGGCCACAGGTGTTGGGATTCACTGCTGTTTGTGTTTCCGTCACCAGCAGTGAGCACAGTGTTTTTGTGTTTTGTTTCCCTGTCCCTTAGCAAGAAGCACACACTGCAAACCCCCACCTCCCAACCCACCCACCCAGTCCACCCCACCACCACCTCCGCCTGCCCTCCCTCCCTCCCCCGCTCCCTCCCTCCCTCCTCCACCTCCTCTCCTAGCCTCCCCGGCTCCCCTTTCTGCAAAGCCGCCTTTCACGATTGAGAGTTGAGCGTACCGTGTTTGGAATTCCAGCAGGCATTTCTCAGGCCACCTCTCGTGACCCTTCCAAGGCTTTTTGTGCGAAGTGTCGACGTGCTGATGAGCCTCACCTAATTATCTGCCTGAATTCTTCCCACCCCCCACCCCACTCGCCACCTCCCCCACCCACCCCCGGCTAATTTTTATTTACATTTTTCCAACTTTTGTCATCCAACCTTCCTCCTTTGCCCTCTCCACAAAAGGCCACACACCTCAGTCAGTCAGTCAGTCAGTCAGTCATTCAGTCAGTCAGGCAGAGCAGACAAATATGCCAACACGTCCCTTGTTCTATATCCCGGGTGAAAGGAACTTGTGTTTCCACTGCAGGCGAGCGCAGAACCAAAGCGGCGCCTTTCACCTCGGGTGAACATCTCGTGTCCGGTGGGGGATGTTTTGGGCTCTGTGACTTTACCTCACGTTTCTGAGCACAAGACGTGAGACCATAATCGGGTCGCTTATCGTTCGTGGGACGCCGTTGTGCGCAATCGTCTTGCGCATTTCGCCCGCGAAACGCACAGTGAATTCGCGGTCAAAGAACTTCCACACAAGCTGCTTGGCAGAACAAGACCAAGGTCCCATCCAGTTCGCCCTCCGCGTTCTGACGAAGGGTCGCGGACGACCCAAAACGTTGACTCGCTGTTTCCTTTTTCCCCTCGTTGCTACCTGACCTGCTGAGTGTTCGCAGCCATTTCTGTTTTTGGTTTCGCCCTCCACCTACACCGTCCTGGCGATCGCGAGAACCCGTCACGTCCCAAACTATAGACTGAAACACCGAGATATTATTTCCTAACAGAAATCTACTTCATTCGTTCCTGAACGATAGATACCACACTTTCTGCTTCCACCATAAGATTCCAATCTTCCTAGAGGGAGCTGAAGAACACATAGAGGCCTAAAATCTAGGTTCATCCCCTCTCGGGAATGTGTGTTGCTCATGGAACATTTGGAGCAGCGATTGGGAGCTTGTGTGTGTGTGTATTTTCCTGTGGGGAATTCGCCAGGAGCGAGAGGGAAAACAAAGGCCACAGCTGTTTTTCTACACATCTGGAAACATTTTGTGGCATCCCTGACCCCATCTCCTTCCTCCTCCTCTCTCTCTCTCTCTCTCTCTCTCTCCAGAATTGTTCCGAATCCCGCAGTCTTGAGGTACAACGACGGTGACTGGAATCTATTCCTGACCCGTACACCAGTTGCTATGGCAATGGAGTGGAAATGGCTTGATTTCCCCCCCCCCCCCACGCCTTGCAGACATATGTGCAGACATCAGGGAAAGGGAGCACTGTGATACCTCCTTGTACGCCGTACAGTGCTAGGAGAACTCGAGCTCTGCAAGGTCTTTTAGATTAGGCCGAGATCCAGCCTGTCTGTTGTGTTGGACTTTACAGGTCCCCTACAGCACTACAGTATTTGCAAAGTGAAGGGGGTTCACCCGATCCAACAATCCCCCACCCCACCCCCAAAAAAAAGTCTAATTAGCCGTTCGAATCAAAGTCGTTTGTGGCACTGTGATCGCTGTGTGCAGATGGTTTGCTGTGGTCGCCCACAAAATACTCAGCCATGATACTTTGCAGAGAATTTGCCAAAGGACGCTATATCAACAAGCGACATGGCTTCTTGCTCTGATTTAATAGCCCGTAAACAGCCGAAGACTCCTTTGCTTTAAGAATTCATTTGCCTACGATTTTCTGCAGTGCGAGGCATTTCTTTTCCAGGAACTGAGACTCCTAGGTTAGGAAATCGTACTAGCTCGAGCCCACACACACACACACACACACACACACACACACACATTCTGACTGCAAGGAATTCACTCATTTCAATGTTTACCAGCCCCGGACTCCTGGCACAGGCTTTGAATAAATAACTGGCGTTTTTTTTACCCCTGAGCAAAGGGAGGGAGAGGAGAGGGGAGCGAGAGAGGAGAGGGGAGGGAGGGGAGGGGAGGGGAGGGGAGGGGAGGGAGAAAGGGAGGGAGGGCGGGCGGACGGGCGGTTACATGAACCGAGGAATTAAAAGCCTGGTCTGTGTAACGTATAACATCTGCGCTTGGTGTATTTCGCATGTCTGTCTGCCTGCAAACGCAGTCAACATTCCCAGCTGTGGCCGTCCTCCTGAAGAGGAGAGTTTGTAGGGAGCGTGAGCGAGCCAGGGTGTCAGCGAGCACTGTACACAGGAGGGAGCATTGTCATTGCGCCTGAAAGCGAGCGCTTAAGAGTTCCGTGATGGATGAGGTTCGGGAGGGCTTATTGCTGGGTAGAAGGATCGGGGGGGTGGGGTGGGTGGGGGTGCTGGTGGGATGGGGGAGAGAGAAGAAAAAGAAGAATAAATATATGGGAGGATGATGGGGAGGGACGCGTGGGGGCAAATTTCCAATCCCAGATCCAGAGGTTTAAAGGCACAATTTCCAGTTCCTAGGTCCGTCTCTCGCCAGGGACACCATCATCGAATCAAAAATAGAAACTTTATTTTCTTAAAGGAGATGTGGAGCCAGGGTTCAGTTTGAAGCAGTTCCTTAAAGCTTAATGAGATGGATTCTTTACATTGGGAGCCAAAGTGGCACAAACTGGGAAAGTTTTCCCAGGAACCGGAACAAAGTTAGATCCTTCCGCGGGAACTCCGTCGGACGAGACATATTCCCAGAGCTCGGCGCAGGTCAATGAGAACTCTAGTGGGAATACTGCACTGTGAAATAACTCTACAAATTAGACCCAGTTATTTCTTTTAAAGGGGAAGCACTGCACCTCCTCACGGTGAAATCAACAGCTGGAACAGGTTAGCAGGGAAGGTGGAGTGTAGCCCGTGCTGTAATGGGAGGACGCTAGGTTTGGTTTTCTTGAAGGAGGAGATGAAATAGGCCGAAGGGGCCTCTTTCGATCCCCAAGTGTACGTGAGGTTATGGAGCGCAGAATAATTATAACCCGCCAATTCCTAGGCTCCACTCGGAGAGAGAGAGAGAGAGAGAGAGAGGTGCAAATCGAGCTTGTCAGAGACTAAGGTAGTTTTATTACCAATTCGTAGCTTTGAGGGGGTTCATTTTGGTTTTCCGCACAAAATGCACAGTCACTCCACTTCACAGTATATTCTTTGAGGCATCTCAACAACATGACAAGGCGCTATATCAAATGCAAGGAGTATTATTAGTTAAGAACAACGCAGGAGATTTTTCAAAGGGTTCAGCATCTGAACTCATAGCAAGAATCGATCAGTGGAGAGTGACCATCTTTATACTTGAGGGAAAGACCGAGAGAAAGGTCTGAGAAAGTGGAGAATTAAGTAAAAGAAAGAACCTGGATTTTTATAGAGGTCTTCGCGTTCCAAACTGCTTCACGGTAAATGTTGCCAAACGTAGTGACTGTTTTTTTTATTGTGCAGGAAAATATGGCATCCATTTCCACACCGAAAGATTTCCCACAAACAGCCTGGAGGTGAATGATTCATTTATCTGGGCAGGGGGGGTGGGGGCGGGGGGGGAATTGTTGGCCAGGAGACCAGGCAAAACTCTCTTTTCTTTTTCCAATAGCACTGTGGGTTCTTTAACAGAGAGACAGGATCTTGTTTTAGCATCTCATCCAAAAAGCTGCCATCACTTAGGCTTTGGATTAGGGTTACGGTTAGGGTTAGGGGAAGCTTCGGACTAACGAACCTTCGGACAAACGAACCTTCGGACTATCGAGCGGTAACCATTTGGGACCCACAACCAATCTGACCTACAAAGCTCCTTTCACAGGCCCCAAACCCAAAATAATAATAATCCTTGTATTTCATATAACGCCTAATCACATCTTCGAGACATCTCAAAGCGCTTCACAGAATATACTTTGGAACATAAAGTGAATTGATTGAATATTTCCGTGGGCAAAGCGCCCTTTAATACTTATTGGATGACCGTTGGTGCGGTGTTATGGAAAGAGTGTGGATGGGGTGGGTGGGGGAGAAACCGGCAATATATCGCACTCCGCAAGAGAAGTTGGTCCCAGAAGTTAGGGAGGGATTGTCCATCTTCCATCGTCAACCATCTCCCTTTTTTTAACCTCGACTTCAAACATCCGAGGGATTGATTTTTTTTCTCTCTCTCTCTCTCTCTCTCTCTCTCTCTCTCTCTCTTCGGCAGGAACCTAGGACTCGATTATTTGCAGTTGCTGGCAGGAAAGAGATGTCCTGACTTGGACCAAGTGGCCCAAGTGAGTGATGGTGAAGCCGCTTTGATCAGAGGCGGAAGAAACAGCTGCAAAGCATTAATGGCAAACCCTACGGAGAGGAGCATGACTGACTGGAGAAGGGGAATAGTTTCACCACTGCCCTGGGGCCCTACCCCCTTTTTAACATCCCATCATGTTAGGAATTTCTTGTTTGCATGCAAAAAATTCCTGTTGGGGGAAAAAAAAAGACCCTGACTGCAGCAGAGTCTGTTCAGTAATTAGCACCATCACACCATGATTAAACGCTGCACTATTCTCCAACACACAGCGTTTCTTTTGAGACGAATTAAGAACAGGATCTTCTCGGAGAGGTTCTTTTTTCGTGTGTTAAGCAGCGGCAAAGCCTCCAGTGCCTTCCACACACACTTTCCAGTCTCTTTAGAGCCCAGGTGGGGTTTATACAGCCAAATTCCACCCCCCACAACCCCACCCCCCTCACACACACCCTACCACACACACACACTCCCTCGCTCTCTATCCAAATCCAGGCTTTGCTTAAAAAACTGAAACAGCGGAAAAAATTATTAAACGTAAACTGTTCACAAATTCTCCCAGTCACCATGAGGCTGTTCTAAATAAACGCTTTGCCAGGTGTCTGTCTGTCTTTCTCTATGTGTGTGTGTGTCCATCTGTCTGTGTGTCTGTCTCACTGACTGTGTCTCTCTGTCTCACTGTTCACAGTCTGTCTATCCAACTATCAATTGCCTGTCTCTTCAACTGTCTATGCGCTTGGCTATGCATTGTCTGAACCTGATTGTCTCACTGTCTGTGCGTATGCCTGTCGATCCAGCTTCCTGTCTATTCGTCTGCCTGTGTCACGGTCTGCCTATAGCTGGCTGAAAGGGTTCGGGGAAGGAAGCAATTTGGGGGGCAATTCCTGAAGCTGAAAGCTTGGCTGCTGATGGTGAAGTGGATGAGGTGAGATCCGAGCAGCAGATTTGGGGATGGGGAACAGAGGGAGTTAGTGGGTTGGAGGGTGGGGCTGGAGGAGTTTGCAGGGTGAGTGAGGTGGGACATGAGCGTGAGCTTGAAGCACAAGAGCCTTGAAGTGGATCTGCTGCTGGAGAGGAAGCAATGAGTGGGAACGCGGGAACATAGGAACAGGAGTAAGTCATTCAGCCCCTCAAGCCTGTTCCGCCATTCCGTTAGATCATGGCTGATCTGTACCTCAAGCTCATGCCTTTGCCCCTTTTCCCTTGATACCCTCACCTGACAAGTATCGATCCACCTCCGAGTCAGGGACAAGCCAAAGATCACGCTCCCATGTTGTTTTGTGGGAATCCAAAATGTTTCCCCTTCATCTGCGCACAAGGTGAAAGGTTGTTATTTCCTCCCATTAAAAGTAATGGCAGCTTTTAAATGTCATTTCCCCTGTAGTTATCTGTTGACCCTTTGTTTTCTTAGTGTAGATCGGCTGGCACAATATCACAGGCCAATGATATTTGATCTCTGACGTTTGGGAGGTATTGTGTGTTACCTCAAGATGAGATTGCCACCCAGGGCGTATATTTTGTGGGCAAAACGCTGCAGTCAATTGCGAACAACGGTGTGTTCCACAAACAGTTGGGGAGTGAGTGACCATATTTTTATTATCCATTTATTTTTGAAGGGGTCATTACCTGCGGAAAAGCAATCCGCCAATCGACTAATGACCGGCTTCCTAATTACTGCTGGGTAAATGGAAGTGCGCAGAGTAAGGAAACTTGCCAAAGGTTTGTGTGGAAAGTGTCCTAACCAATATATAAAGGACTCAATATCCCAGCCTATGGCCCAGTATCCCAGCCTGATAATTCTCCAGACTGATGGAGTCCAGCTCGTTGAATGGAAGGGGCGGGCGGGCAATTTGGTAGGGAGTCAGTAGATCAGAGAGGGGCAAGGCTGTGAATGGCCTTGAAAGGGAGGATGAGGATCTTGAATTTGTTCTTTGGTGGATGGGAAGCCCTTGGAGCCGGGCGAGGGTTGGGGGTGATGGGGTCGTGGAGCCTGGTGCGGGAGATGACACGAGCTGCGGAGTTCTGGATGATCTGGAGCTTGTGAATGGAAGAGTTGGGAAGGCTGACGAGGAGGGAGTTTCCATAGTCAAGCCCCTTAAGACATTAGGTCATCCGACACTGTATCAAACACAGGGATCCCAATTATTTTTCTCTCAAACGTGAGATGGCTTCCAAACCCAACCGTTGAATCCTCTGTGACAGTGATGGGTTAGGCTGTGCATTCCCTGCCTCTGATCTGTCCAGTGTTTGGCTTCGACAGGCTTTTTCCAGTCAGTCCCATTTAACCTTTACCCCCATGGGGGTCAATCGTATTACTGCCAAGGTATAAGGTTACCGTTGCTTTTGTGGCCCTCATGTGGACCTTTTCTGCGAGCCTCTCTGCATGGCTGCCAATAGCAGACGCATCACCACCTGTCAAAGCAACAGTGGCCCAGCTCACGGGGCTTGAAGGATGAAGAAAGCAAACATATTTCCTTTTCTATTCCTGTTCACACCGCACTTCTTCCCACCCACCCCCAGTCCGCCCTCCCTTACTACCTGCATGGCTTTACAGACATACCAGTGTATGAAAGAGAGGAAGAGGCAAAGAGAGAAAGAGAGAGAGGGAGAGAAAGAAATTGGTTGTGTTTTTATAGTTCCCTAGTCCTAACCCTCCTGTGTCATCCTATCGGCCTCCCGCACGGCCCGAGTCAGTCCTACCCCCACCCCCCCACCCCGCCACCCATCCCTATCGTCCCAGCAGTGTCCTGGGTGGTGGAGTCATCACAAGGCAGGTGGGGAGTCATCCACATGCCCCCTGGAGTCTCTCTCTCTCTCTCTCTCTCTCTCCCGGTGTCCTGACCAACAGTCCCCCAAATAAAAAAAAAATGGTTACGCATTTCATGGCTGTTTGCGGGACATTGAGGGCCACAAGCAAATGGCAATTTAATGATTCTTGTTCACAATTGCTGTGTCAAATGTAAAGATGATGATTCGGCCACAAATATTCGGTCACTGCACTGGACAGAAAACTCTGGGAAGCTGTTTTGAGATGTTTCGACACGGTAAGACGCGATACCAAGAGCGTGGATTTGTTTATTTTTCATTTTTATCTGTTTCCCTCCCATTGGAGGTTCGCTCCATGCAGATTTCCTGCGTCCAGGAACGATGTGTGTGTGTGTTGGGGGGGAGGTGTTTGGGGGATGGGGGCGCAGGGGAGGGGGAGGGAGAAATTCAGTCCACTTCCTCCACAGCTGCTGAATTAGTGAAATTAAACCCTTCCCAACAGTTAAAGCAGTGGCACGATGCGAAAGTGTGTTTCTGTCAGATATTCTGCCACGTCGCTTCGTCCAAGAAAAACTTTCTGAGAAATATTCACTTTGCTCCGCAACTTATTTTGACTATGTTGCCGAGACCAATCCTTGTTGTTCTCTTGGGCTATGGCGACGTCAAAGTGATTTCTCACCTTCCTTCGCCCGCTAAACTTGGCAAGCAATTTGTGCATCGCCAGGTCCCGCGATGAATAGACCACCGAGATCGATTGTCTATTCATTCGTGGGGAGCATCAAATCAGAGCAACAGAAAAAGAAATCTTTGTCTCTCACTGGATCCTTTATACCATTATCACACCTTATGTTACGCCTTTCACACCAGGAGGCAATCTGTGAGCACCTCACTGGATTTACTGTAAAATGGACTGTTTGCCTGTAGGTGAGGGTCCTTTTTTGAGGATGGATGGTTGACATGTGCAAACCCATCACCATGCTTATGAGCATCCAAAGCAGACTGAGAATTCCATGCATCCCATCCTGCACATGGAAATTCCAGAGATAGATTGTCGGAGTGGAATTAAGCGCTCTCTCCCTGGAGGGACCCATCCTGGTTACTTAATTCTGGAAAGGATTAGGCCTAGGTTGGCAAGAGCCAAGGCTTGGGGGGCAAACACCAGGGCCAACCAGCTTTTGTTCAACGTGGTGTCTGAAGGATGTCATCCGACAGTGCAGAGCCCCCCTCCACAACTGCACTGGAGTGTGAAGCTAACTGAAAGTCTCGACGTGAGGTTCACATCCACCACCCTCTGACCCTCCGAGAGGATCGAGACACGGCTCCAAACTGGGGGGCGAAGAAGACAGCAAAGTTCCGACAAGCTGGCGTTCCCCCGCGGCCGTTTGCGATGTCCCTTTAATTTCTTTCCATATGCAGCAATCGCAGAGAAATGAGATTGAAACTTTTTTTTTTGCACTGTTTCAGAATCTCCAGACATTACATCATACAGTACAGACCAAAATACCACAATCACGTTTGTGGAAATGGGGCTGCAATTATGTACAGCACTTTCACAGATAGATAGAGAGAGAGAGATTCTCTATTACCTCTGATAGTCTGTAGGTCCTTGTGACAGGGGTCCCACTCTGCGTGATGCTAGCGTTCACCATTCACTGTTACGTGACCTAGAGTTTGCATTGACACCTCTGGAATCTGGGTGAAGGTTGATAGCGATTTTCGTTGCCAACTCTATCTCCAGCTGAATACTCTGACTCAGGCTTCAGGGACTTGCCAGTAAAGAGCGGAGCGAAAGGTCAAGGGATTGGGAATTAGGGATTGATGGAGAGGGGATGGGGAAAGAGCAGGGGATTGGGTTCAAGAACAGTTGCCTTCCTTGAAGGGCCCATTGACTCAGAATTCACACACACACACACACACACACACACACACACATAGAGTGCTCAAGCCACCCACCGCTGGACTCAGATAATTGATTCCCACCCCCTTCAGTAAATGGGGGAGTGTGAATGGTTAGAACGGGAGGAAAAAACTGTAGGGTTGGTGACAGGCTAGGAAGAGTTGAAAATAGAGCCGCGAATCTCCCACAATGAGGAAATTCTCAACAACAACAACAACGTGTAAAGCGCCTCTCATAGTGTCCCAGAGCACTCAGCGCAGAAACTGGGAGGAGAGGGAAAAGGGCGGAAGCCATTTCACAAATTTATAAGGAGATGTGTGTGTGTGTGTGTGTGTGTTTGTGTGTGTGAAGACTAGTGTTTTGTCAACCCATTCTCTTTCCTTAGTTATCCCAACGCATTTAGGATTTTCAGCCCCCACCACAATTACTGTGGTTCTTGCATCTTGTACATAAATGCAGCTCAGCTCAATCCATCCCACCTCAAAACAAATTGATCCCTTTTACTGAGTTCAGTCGACACGAGAAGAACTTCCTGGCTTAATATGAGCCATGCACCTCCCAGTGAGAGATGGGAGGTCAAAGCTGCTAATAATGTTTAATTGCCACACTTTGTGGCTACCCCTCCCCCCCCCTCTATGCCCCCCCCCCCCCACCCCCACCCCAACTCCCTCTCACTCTACTCTGGAAACAGGAAGCGTACCATATGGAACCAAATCATATCAACACCTTGACTTTTTCAATATTCCACCTTCTCGGTCCTGTTTAATTGCTGCAGGTTTTTTTTTACTAATTTCTTTTTCACCTTGTTTTTTTTAGAAGAAAATACTCCAGTAATATGAAAAAACACTCGGAAAGTTTCAGTTTGTAACTCCCCCGTGGCTGTGCACGATTGGCTGTTGCGTTTCAACCACAAAATGCGCGGTCACTATACTTAACAGTTATATTCTGTGAAGCTCTTTAGGACATCTCAATAACTCATTACAGGGGGCTATACCAAATACAAGGATTATTATTATGAGATCGCTTTCTCTAACTAACTCCAGTCAGACCCGTCACACACCACACAATTTAGCTGAATGTTGGGGTTGGATGCAGGCAACTTGCCAGGGGTGGGTGGGTGGGGAGAGTGAGATGCAAACTGCGACCTTGAGTCATTTTGCGTGTCAATGATGTACAGCATGATGCTAGGGCTAGGGGCTATGGGGGGGTGGGTGGGGGAGGTGGGGACAGAAAAGAATGGATGTGGGGGGGGTGGGAGTTGAACTCAGATGAGGCTTAACACAGCTGGGCCACCCCCCCCCCCCCACACCCCACACATGCGCCCTCCCTCCGCACTCACCCTCCCCACAAACACCCACCAACCCCCCCAAAAAAAAAACATTGCTAAGTGCTGCCATGTGGGGAATGGAGGGTCGGGCTGTGTAGATCGGAGATTTTGTGGGTTTGGTTTGGAGGATGCCGTTTTTTTTGCGGCTATGAACGAGGCCCGGAGTGTTTTATTGCAGTTGGTTGTAAAGCAGAGAGGAGCCGGCTTCCTGAGAGAGGCAGATTTATGTGGACAATGTTCACTTGTGACGTGCAGACGAGCCCAGCTCCTGGTCCCCTCCTGCCCCCGCTGGGATTAATAAACAAACAAGCGTGAAATTGTGCATGAAGTTGTACCAGAGAGGGCCTCTCGCCCAGATCTCTTTGGGTTTTCACCTCCAGAGAGAGAGAGAGAGAGGGAAAGAGAGAGAGAAAGGGAAAGGGAGAGAGAAAAAAGCAAGAGGGAACATTTCCTTTCTCCGAACTCAGCAATCATTTGGTTTCACAAATAACAACTTGGAGACATTAATAATAAGAAGAATCCTTGCATTTGATATAGCGCCTGATCACGTCTTCAAAGGGTCGCACATTGCTTCACAGAATATGCTGCAAAGGGCAGTGACTGTGTATTTTGTGCGTGAAATGTGGCAGCCAGTTTAATTTAATTTAGAATGCAATAGGTTGTCCCTTTCTCCGTTCCCAATTTGCACCTCATTCCCAATATTTGCGGAACTTACTCGCAACATAGGTGTGTGAAGGGCACTAGATCAACACAAGTTGTTGATGTTGTAGTTTATTGCAACGTACACATATGGGGAAAAATTGCACTCTTTGCGTCTGATCACTCATCACTTCTTTGACACGCCTGAAAACACTTCACAGAATATACTGTAGAGTGGAGTGACTGTATATTTTGCAGGAAAAACACAGCAGCCAATTACGCACAGCTATGGTGTGGATCGAGTGACGAAATTTTTTTAATTTACAAATTGGATTACAGTATTACCCTTGGAAAAGCGTTCGACCAATCAAACCACAACCGGGTTCCCAAAACATACTGCGAGGTAAAGGGGATAAAATAATAATAAAATGATTCAAAATCATTTGGGAAGGGTGTGCGGCTGGTTTTGGATTTGAAACTCGTGAGCAGTAGAACATGCGTTTATACACACAGAGCAAATTACAGATGCCCAGAGGTAATACTCAGACCTATTTCAGGCAATTTAAATAATTGCTACCTTCTTCAGAGGAAAAAATATCAGTGGACGGGCACCAGCCAATTCGCTAATTTTGCTAAATCACCCGCGCCTGGCGTAACAATGCAAGTCTTCATTGCGCTGTGTCCCCGGGGTGACTAGAGAAGGATGATGGATTGAGTTATTACTGTCTGGGCCTGTCACCAAATGTCAGCTTATTGGCCAACCCAGGGGTTAAGCTCGCCAGCGATTCGCAAAAAAAACCCTAAAACAACAGTGAAAGATCGAGGCAGTGAAATTCTCACCATGCTGTTTGTTTGTTTTCGTCTCTTGAACCCCTATCCCTCCCACCCCCCCCCACCTCCCACAAGACATACCAGTCAATACACAATACACAATATTCTGTGGAGCGCTTCAAGGCATCTCAATGACACGATAAGGAGCTCTAGCAAATGAAAGAATTATCACATCTGTAGGATGTCCCATATTCCTCAGCTCTTCTCACCTCAAGTTCGCAGTGGTTTTGTGACTTGTGAGTTTGTTTCTTTCCCCCCATTTTTTGAATTTAGGAGCGTTTCCAAATCGTATGAATATTATGGTCCAGATTAGAGGGACCGGATGCATGAAAGTTGGGGTCAGAGGGGGAAGCGGGGGTGTGGGAGTGCCGGGGAAGGGAAGGTTTGGGGTGGGGGGGTGGGGGGGGGGATATGAATAAACTGTTCATAGCTCATTGTTTTACAGCCAAAGCGACGCACAGCTGTGTACTTCGAAGGCCTGAGGCCTTGCTTCCTGTCAGAAAATGACAGACAGGTTTGCCTAATAACGGTCAGTGTCAGCTTTACATCTTAAAACATTCACAGGTGCAAAAAGGCTGTGATGGGGAAGCGCTTTTATGTGAGAAAATGTGAGTGTAAAAATATACATGTGTTCTAAACCTGAAAGAATGTCACTTTGATCTTTGAAGCGCCGTCTTTTCTCAAAGGCTTTGCCCTGTGACAGACAAACCAGCCAAATGGATATCCCACAGCCTGCGGAAGGCAATGCCTCAGCTGGCGAACGAGAGGAACAAAATTCCACCCCGTCTTAGACCGCAACTCAGTTTTCCTAGCTTCAAAATGAAGACTGTGAAGAATTGTGGGGAGAATTGTGTGCATTGGCCCACAAAACATACGTTCCTCTTTATGAGGTGATTTTGAGATGTCCTCCCAGTCTGAAAGGCACTATATCATAAAATATTACAGAAACAGGCCATTCGGCCCATCGTGCCTGTGATGGCTGTTTGGAAGAGGTACCCAATCAGTCCCACTCCCCCACTCTTTCCCTATATCAAATGTCCTTATATTAACTCTAAGGTGGCTGGTCAGGTGGATGTAAAAGATCTCAAAACATCTTGGAGAAGGAGAAGGGCATTTTGGCCTGCAATTCTTTCCAATAAAATTGGCCATTCACTTTGTGAAACATTGCTGTGTTTAAAATGGGCCATCGTACTAACATAATAATAATCCCTGCATTTTGATAGAGTGGGTTTCACGTCGGGAGGACATCGCAGAGATTTACTGTTTAGCCATTGTGTACTTTGGAGGTGAACGCCTGCTTGCAAATTGACAGCAATTACTTGGTGAATGGTTTGGAGATGTTATGATGTGATTGGTGCTATATCAAACGCAAGTACTGTACTGCAATAAATACCCCTTCTATGAAACACCTGGGGTCTGGCCAATTGATGGCAGTCAGATAGCCTACTCTACTTTATGGTTTCATTTTGCCTGAGTGGTGTATATATTGTGGCTTGATGACTAGAACACACTAATGGCCACGAGCGATTCATGCAACATACCATCATTGAAAAAAGATTTGAGCATGAATTGAACCCTCATAGGGTCTGTGTCTCCCAAGTACAATTAAGTCAGGGTGCCTTTCCTGTGTCTGTTGTACCCTGTGGAGTCCTGTAGCACAGTGGTTAGAACATTCGCCTCAAAAGCGAAAGGGTTTGATTTGCAGGCGGGGCGAAATGTTAAGAAAGTTTCCTGACTCCACACACCCTCTGTTTACACAGCAATGAATAGGAACACACTTGTTTGTCGATTGGCCAATCGCTTTTCCAGCGGTAATACTCCCTTGAAAAATCCAATAATAATTTTGTCACTCGGTGAATCACTGTAGAACACTGAAGTGCGCAATTGGCTGCCATGTTTCACCCCCAAAATATGCAGTCAATTCGCTTTACAGTATATCCTGTGAAGTGCTTTGACACATCTATATCAAATGTAAGGATTATTATTATTTTTATTATTACCGCAGATCTCTTGACCTAGAGGCCTGAGTGCTACCAGCTGAGCTAGGCTTGTGCTGAACGAAGCTGCATCTGTGGCTTGATCACAGGAGGTCCCTCACTCTCTGCAGGTAAGAGCAAGTCATCTGGAAATGTCAACCGACCTTTCGGGCAGGAGGTGGTCCTAAGGATTTAACCCAAACCCCCTGCTCAACCCTACACACTGTGCTATCGCTGCTAAATCCTCACTGGAGAGAGGTTCAGCATCTGGACAGGTCCCCTGCCCCCCCATCCCCTATGTTGGTCTATCTCTGGCTTTCGTTGTGTTTGCACAGCTGTCCGCGTGTCACCAAGCCATCCAATGGATTCTACAAAACAACCCATGTGCCTTTCTCTTTGTTGACTGCTGAGAGTGGTAACATGGCCTAACAGTGATCACTGCAAACATTGGGAGTAATGCGTTGCCTAGGTGTGGTACAGTGTGCCATACAGGTATATTCTAAAGGTGCGTTCCACAGGTATGTTATACAGGAATGTTGCACAAGTATCTAGATGTGTTGTACAGTTATGAATACAACAGTCCAAATCTGCAAAACAATTTCAGCTCTTTGCCTATTCAGTTCCACCTCAACCCTCTCCAAACTCCCACCTCCTCTCAACCCTACCCTTACCCACCCCACACCCACACCACTCCCCTTCTCCACATAGTCGAGTTCCTCTGCTTAAGCTCAGCTCTCTTTTATTCTTGAGTGTGTGTGGTCCCCTTCACTTCCTCTTACATGTAACTCACATCTGCTAAAGTCAAATGCTGCACATAACATTGATGGGGTTTACAATGGAGAGTGTGTGTGCACACAGGATGAATCTGCAACTGCTTCTCAGCCTCCTCCCCCCCCTTTCCCATCCATTGCCCTGCTTCACACCCCCCATCCACACTCCCTTCCACCCCCCCACCCCTCACTCGGCTAAGACAGCTGCACTAGCACAGTTGCAAAGTGGATCTAAATGAAACACATGATGTGCGAGAGAGCAACTGTGGCTAAGGGCCACACCTACTTTCTGTGAGGAAGAGGGCACAATGTGGAAAAGGTGTGAGGTGGGAATATCAAAGAAAGGAATGAAAAGAAAAAGGAGATATATATATAAATAGATATACATATAAGAGAAACAAGAGAGAGGAGACACACAAGATGGATGTGAAGTAAGAGAATAAGATGTGTTCAGACAATTAAAGGGGAAGATGCACGTTGCGCTGGCATATTATCTTAATTCTTACATCAAGGAAGAATGTTAGCCAAGTAATTTCCCCCCACTCCCCTCCCCACCCCCCACCACCACTTGATGTATTTGGCTGTCTCATTTCACCCCAAAAAAACACACAGTCAATTCACTTACCAGTAAATGATGATAAGAGCTTTGAGAGACACTGGATCAAGTAGAAGGATTATTTTATTTAATTCTATATTTCCTTAAAGTGCTGGAAGTCAGATTTGTGCTGCTGGGTGAGGCTGCTGGTGGGATAGGAATACTTTCTGAGATACCCAGGTGGCAGAAGAGGCTAAGGGGTGAGGAATGATTGGTGAGAAGGGGTGGGTTTGAGCACTGGATTGGTTTTCCAGGAAAGGCGGCAGGGCACGGAGAGTTGGGACCCTTTCAGGAAACATCTTGGCATTCCAATGGGAGGACAGTAAGTAGGGTTTCCAGAAACAATGATATCAATTTGGCCAAGGGACCTTCTTCACTTGACCTTTTGTAATTAATTTGTTTTGACTCCACGGTCAATACGGTTGGCAATTAGTAGTTCCAGGTGGGACATGACTTTTGGTCTATTGACGGAGGGAAAGGGACAAAGCTTTGTTCGGTAACCCCGAGTTAATAATAGTAATCATAGTAATGACAGTAACAATAATGATTCTTGTGTTTGGTATAGCATTTTATCATGTAGTTGAGACACGTCAAAGCTCTTCACAGGATATATTGTAAAGTGGATTATTTTGTGGGCGAAATGCAGCAGCCGATTCCACACAGCAGTTGGTTAAGGGGCAATGTTTTACTAGCCATCTAGGGATTGGTATCAAATGCTCCCATTGACCTGTCCTTGGAATGACAGGCAAAGGGTATCACTCATTCAATGGCATGTGCAAATGGGGGAGATGGGGGTAAGGTGTTTGCAGAGAAAGATGGAACAGCGCAGGAGGTACATAACTCGGTCACAAGATCTCCAGCAATGTGAATGTAAAGAATTTCTTCCATCTCTCTCCACCCACACCTCCCCACCCCCACTCCAAGCAAGACCCGCTTAATTTGGACCATCTGGAAGCCTCACATCCCGTGAGTCAAAGTTTCCAGGTTGGTGCCATTGTCGTTGATGTTAATTACAGTCAGTTAGAAGGTCAAAGAGACTTACGTTGGGAATCCAGAGTCCTTTCATAGTAAGTTACCAGAAATGTTAGCAATTCCTGCAAAGAGGGCAAGCTATCAAAGTGACCTTGCGACTGAGACCCAAGGCTACAAATGTTCCCACGGATGATAAATCCAGGCCTGGTCTCGAGGCAGCTCAGTATCTGTCTGACTGCAAAAGTAAAGACAGGTGGAGGCAATTCCAGGGAACTGAGCAAGGCAACAGCTGAGAAAGCAGGACCTTCTTGCCCTGGCCCTCAGGCTATTTGTAGAACCCCCGCCAGGCTTGGCTGTGGAATAATACTGAGTAGAAGGGGTGGGAGGGAGGGGGCTAGGGGAAGGGAAAACCGAAGAGAGGGAAGCAAGACCTTTACAGTAATGAAAGCTACACAAACTCAAATCCCTTTTACTGTTGACATACCATTGTGATTCTATTTCACGGTTTAGTTTCTAACGACAGTTAGTTAGTATGTGTCGTGTCGCTCAGTTTTTCCTCTTTGTTGCATTCTCACCCTTAACACCATCCCCCCAACCCACCTTCATCCAACACCGCCCAACCCTGGCTGGCATGATCTGTGTCAAGTGAATACTGATCGACTGCCTGACCCAATTAGAAGGACCTCCAAAAATCCTATCGTCTTACAGCCTTCAAAACCCTCTTAAAAAACAATCCAGAACATACCCTTTCCCCCAATTGCTTGTTGACCTATGTAGTCTATTTTAAGCGTTTTGAGCGTTTTGAGATGTTCAACCCAACTGCAATGCGCTACCCAAACGCCAATTGTTGTTCTATGTCCAGATCTTCCACCATATCAGCACTTCTCAGCTCCACTCCAAGGCGGTGCAAGGATCCCAGTCACGTTTTCCTACAGCCCTGAACTGAGAGGGGAGCACAGCCAATGTGAGAAGGCAAAGCAGGAATGTCAGGGAGCACAGAAGGTGACTGTTGATACAACCAGCTTTGGGTGTAACCAGATCTAGACTACACCCCACTCTGGACCGGGGGGAAGTGGGTGCATGGACTCTTGCTCCCATCTGATAATAATCCATGCGTTTAATATAACACCTCATTGTGTTTTTGAGGTACCTCAAAGCGCTTCTCAGAATACACTGTAAAGTGAATTGACTCTACATTTTGTGGAAGAAACGCGGCAGCGAGTTGCACACCACAGTGTCCCACAAACAGCGGTGGATTGAGTGACCAAATCTTTATTATTATTATGTTTGAAGGGATTATTACTGCACAAAGCACTGGATCTTTCAGCATCCCTTTGCAGATCTTAAGACCCTTCCGCGCCCCCCCCAGTGAAACCAAATTTCCTTCACAGTCAAACATCTGGGACCAATCGTAATGATTCTCCCAGCTCCGCTGAACACAATGTCCGGCCATTTTCAGCAGTAAATCTCTTGCCCAGCTTTCAAAACATCGACGTTTCCACCGCACAGACAGGCAAGGAGCTTGTTAAACAGAACGACCGATAATTAGCAAGCTCTGAACAATGCGGTGGAGTTCAGACCGACTTCCAACAGCTGAACAGCCACTGCTCTAATTTCTTAACTCGCTGATGTACAGATGTCACATTGTGTCACTCACAACATGAAAGAGAAGGAGAGAGAAATAAACAGAGACCCTGAGCCGAATCAGAATTGCAGGGACGTTTCAAAGCACTCTTTAAAAGGAGCAGAACTCGTGTGGCTATGGGAGAGTGGGAGAATCCACATGATTTATCTCTAGCCCTGACCATTCATACACCATATGTTTGTCTTTTGCTGCATTGAGTTTAGACACCAAAAAGACAGTGGGGATAAAGGTCACGCAACCATGAGCAAAGGGAAAGCAGATGAAATCAGTACTGTACTAAGGTGTGGGTTAGGCCCTAACTGGTAGGCAATGCCAATTTGGAGTACATCAGACACTCGTGGGGCACAACATTTCTCATGGTCTCAGCCTTAACCTTTGTCTTAAAATTTTAAATATCAAAAAATTTAATTTCAATCTGGAATTCTAGCCTTACTCTATGTGTCCCTTACTCTTCTTCCAAATTGAGTCTGAATTTTAAGCCAATTTGTACACCGCAAAGCCATAATAATAATAACAATTCTTGGATTTGATGTCAAGATGTCTCAAAGAGCTTCATAGAATATAAAGTCGAGTGTATTTTGTGGACGAGCCATGAGGTCAACATCCAATTTGACCTGGGGGCTTGTTGGGCAGGTCATGATGAGACTCAGATGATGGGACTTTGGCCGGCAATTTCACAAAGAGAGGGCTTCAATCCGAATTCCCATCACCTGAAGGAAGGTCCATCACAGCAGCTGGTGGGTCAGCTTAGTCCATCCATTCCCTGCTCCCGTGTTAAATGAATTCTTCACACCAGCCTGTGTGAGTGAAGGCTGTGAACAGGTTCTAGCTCCAGTTAAACTGACTTGAATGTATAACGAATGCAAAGGCCGGCGAAGCAGGTTAGTGGGAATGTGAAAGCAGCCGTGCTATACCAGAACACGTCTGAAACATGCTACGTGGTAACTTGGATAGATCATCTTGGCTGAGTCTGTAGCACTCTTGCGTTCGGCTCAGAAGAACTACATACAAGAGTCACATCACGGCTTGAGCTTGCAGCTTAGGCTGGCACTTCAGTTCAGTACTGGGGTGGGTGGGTGTGACGGGGCCATTGACCAGGTGCTGCCCTTCAGACACATGTTCAAATCCTTGTTCAGTTATAAACGCTTAAAAAATAATAATGGCACTATTGTGTGTTCTTCGGTTCTAGCCAACAATCCTCCTTCGGGTTAAACACTCATTTTCATGTGGGAACTTGCTGGCTCTAAATGGATTGACGTGTTTACCTATCAAAACAACCACCACACTCACGAGCAATTGCAATATTTGCAACAAGATTTGGACGGGATAGGCTGAATCTAAAAAACAAGTTCTCCACTAAAAAAAACCAACACTTTACAGTAAGCTTTAGACTTTTTTGAGTGTACGCCTCATTGCTTCGGGCTTTTTTGAGTACATTTCCATGGTTGCCATGGGAAGCCTTCCAGCCCCCTTGATGTTGCAAACACCTTACAGTCAGTCACAAGATAGATTGCTCCTCTGGGAGATAAGACATCCTGCGTGTAATTAGCCTTTTCAAAGCACCAGAGTGACTGAATTTGGGCCGTGCTGGGAGTGAGGAACTCAGAGTCCTGGACAGCAGCTGAGCTATCAAATTCAGCATTAAATTTCTCAAAGCTACCGTGTCTCTGTTTGTTGTTTTACACCGACAGGCCTAAAGCCCACTGAAATGACATGATTTCTCTCAAAGGCTCCATGTCGTCCGGAACCTTTTCCTTGTAATACAAATTGAAAACACTTTGTTGAACTATCAAACGTGGGAGGGTGGGTGGATGGGTGGGGGCGGGCGGGCGGGCGGGCGGGCGGGTGGGGAGGATTCACAGAGGGAGTAAGTAGGCTGCGAACTTTGATGTTTATACGCAGTTTAAGAAGGTTGCTCAGGCACCTCCTGGTGCAATGTTGAGACACAGAGCAATTGAAAGGTCCCATCGAGCCCCTGGCAGTGCGTTCGATGGAAGTACCACAACCTTAGCGATTGTTGTAGTTTAGGACATCGTTTGAGTCATCGAAAGGTCTCACATTCCGGGGCTACAATCAGACTGGGTGAGGAAGGGGAGAAAATATGCCGGACTTCCCAATCTGCTATCTTATGTTGTCTGTGTCCCCCTCACCTCCCTCACACAGTTGGTGGCATGTGTGAGCATCAAGTAAGATCATGTAGTGGTGCCTCACTTGATTCTCATCATCTAGTCTGGCTCAGGAAAACCCTGTCTGAAAATTCTCAACCTGGAATTGGAATGGCATCTCTCCAGTGCCAGGTCAAAGGCATTCCTTCGCAAATAACAGAGGAATGGAACAGGGCCTTCGGTAATCCAAGCGACAAGGGGGTGGGTGGCGGGTGGGGTAGGGGGCGTGGGGAAAGGGTTGAAAAGGAACTTTGTGGCAATTGCCGCAAAACCTTCAACCGAAATAGACTCAGGAGCCAGAATTTATAGGTCAAATTAAAGCCCTTCAGAGAATGATAAAAGCAAAGGCTCCTAGACTGGTGTCCCAGTGTAGTGTGTAACAGATACGTGCCTTTAGCAACCTGCATGAAACACAACAGATCTCAAAGTTATGCACCAACAATGCCTTTCATTAGCGAAGACAGCTGGCTGGGGACTGGCGAGGAAAATGTTGGGATTCTCGGAACTCTTTGATCTTTGACTTTTTCCGAAGCTTCTTTTTATCCTTTGGGCTAATTAAAACCTTTGGAAAGATACCTCATATTGTCTGGAGGGAAGGAAGCAGAGGGTCTCTGTCAGGGGAGATAAAGGAAAATGCGAATAGGTATTAAGGGGTCTCTTGTTCTTCCTCTAAAGTAATGACTTGAATTTACAGACCCAGTGTAAGAGTAGTTCATTTTCCAGTTGACACCATGTTATGGGAAACAGTGGAATCAAAGGAGACAGCAAAGATCCTCCAAAGAGAGCACTGGACGGTTAGCCTAGACAACAAATCTCAAAATCCTATGCTGAGGCTTGAAACCACAACCTTTTGACTCAGTATTCAAATGATGTCCAAAACCACAGCAAAAGTGGAGGTTACGTTACTTTCCATTGAACGCACTTCCAATAATTGCTATCGTTTGCAATAGACTCTGTGAGTGAGAGAGATAGAGCATCTGTGAGAATGAGCTACAGGTGCTCGAAGACAAAACAGAGATGGGTGATCTTCTAAACCGACTTGAAGGGCTCTGGAATGCTACCCTGTGTGATGGGCGCTATATAAATGCACGTTGTTGTTGACTTCACAAGGCACAATTTTGACTCTGGTTATTACGCCTAGGAGATGGGGGAAGAGGGGCCGAATAAAAAGGAAAGGTTCAAGGAATGTGACTTGGGGAAATCCATTGACTGAGTGGCTAGGGCATTCGGCGGAGTGTTTTATATGTTCATTTTTCTCGTGCCCCAGCTTTGCTCGAAGCTGCTTCGCCCTAGAACTATCTGACACTGAGAGAGGCTGGGTGGTGACTGAACAGCAAGATTTCCCCCCCATGCTCATACACACACACACACACACACACACACAAACCAACCCCCACCCCGCAACCCCCCACCTCCCACTTTGAGCCGAGTGGTGACTGGAAAAGAGCTTCCCCTCCAGTTGTCCTTCAGCTTTGACTGTGAGCAGCTGCAGGCTCAACCCAACAAATCCAGGCAACAGAGGCAGCACATCCCTGTCCCCTTCACTACGCAGCTTTCTCCCAAAGTCCTAATGCAATGGAATAACTTCCAACGTGACACATGTTCCTTGCTTAATTACCGTCCCCTGTGCCCGAGGATCAGGGAACGCTGCAATTTGCTGCTCCCTCCAGAAATCCCTGCTTCTTAAAAAGACAACTGCGGTCACTCATTCGGTTAGAGCTGGCTTTCTCAGCGTCGGACTCACACTCGCACACCCTAGCCGTTGGCTTGCAACCAAGCCCGGGTGCTCTCCAAAAGAGACTTTCTACCTATCCTCTAGGTGTTGACAGCACAACAACACATCGCTCTTTCTGTCCAGGTAAAGGCTCTTTCTTATTGTCTGCGCGTGTAGTTGTTAGAGCAAACTCACTCTGGCACTTAACTCGGGACTCTCTGCCTGCAGAGTCGTACATTGCGAAGAATGAAGTTGTCAGAGTGCTGCGTTTGCCAAATGTAGTGACTGTGGTATTTGTCGGTTAGACTCAGCAGCCTTTTAGCTTCAGCTGAGGTCCCACACTGAGCTATTGGACAAAATGACCGATTAATGTGATAAACACATGGGAAGACGCTGCTTGCTGGGTCAAATATTATCATGAGTTGTTTAGCATCCAGCCCCCCCCCACCCCCCCCCACACCCCCCCACCCACCTACTGAACAAGCAGAGGGGATCTCTTTGATGTCACTATTGAAATCCGTTGCCTTCTGACAATTCTGCACTCCTCCCAACACTGCTCTGGAGTGTCAGCCCAATCTGTAGCCGATGGACTCAGTCCCAACGCGGGGCTGGAACCCACAACCTTCTAGCCCAGAGGCAAAGAACGCTACCAAGTGCCAGTCTTCCGTCTAAACATGGCGACACACTTGCCGGGAAATGGTGCCACTTTATAATCAATGCCATGTTAAGAATAAATCAATTGCAGAGAATCGATGTCTCGGTGTCAGGGGGGATGGGGGCGGGGGTGGTGTGGTGGGGGGGGGGGGAGCAGGAAGGAAAGAAATCACCAGCTGTAGTAACTGGACACGGTGACAAGGCATGGATTTTTGAAGGCAGAGTGGACGTTACGCCTTCTCCTATGAGCTTTTCACCAGTTGCACCGAGGTAACAGGATATCGCCTTTATATCGGGAGTCTTTAAAAATAACTTGGCACCTTCCCCAAATCGAGGCAAAAGCTGACCCTGAGACTGAGCAAAAGTATTTGCAGTGTGCCATCACAGTGTGGTTCACACCCCGAGATACGTTACTAACTGGAAGAGTGAACCCGCTCGCAACTGAGGAGGGGAGGGCTTTAGGTTATGTAGGTTTGGGTTATGCTATAACATAGCCCGCACACCATCTCTTCCCAGCTACTAGAGTTCAGTTCTTAAGCAACTCCATTAAAAAAAAATCATGTGGTCACTTAATCCACAACCGTTTGTGAGGATGCTGCTGTGCGCAATTGGCTGCCGCGTTTCTCCCACAAAACGTACAGTCAATTTGCGTTGCAGTATATTGGGTGAAGTGCTTTGAGAGGTCTTGAAAACTTAACAAGGCGCTAAATCAAATGTAAATAAGAATATTGTTAATATTATTATTGTCATTAGATGAGATGTTAAACTGGGACTCCGTGAGTCCAGATTAAGTCGATGTTAAACATCCCATCGCACTACCTGAAACAATAAGTTTCATAAGTTTCCACTGGTGGGCGAATCAGTGACTCGTGGTCACAGATTTAAAATAGTTTCAAAACGAAGCAGAGAGGAGCTGAGGAGAATTTTTTTCACTCAGCGGGTTGTTCGAATCTGGAATGCATTGCCTGAAAAGGTGGTGGAGGCAGATTCCATAACAGCTTTTAAAAGGGAACTAGATCTTTATTTAGGAAGAACAGGTCTGTTAGGTTATGGGGAGAGAGCTGGGCAGTGGGATTGAGTTGCTCTGTTCAAAGAGCCGGTACAGACTAGATGGGCCGAATGGCCTCCTTTTGTGCCGTATAATTCTTTGATTCTATGACAAGTGAGTTTCTCTCTCCCGTTGTCCTAACCAATGGATAAAATTAGTCATTCCATTTTCATGGCTGTTTCTGGGACATGGCGCAATTTGGCAGCAGTGTTTGTCAACAAAATGCATAGTCACTACACTTTACAATATATATTGTGAAGAGCTTCGAGGCATCCTTCGAAGGAGGATGAAAGGCTATATAACAAATATTAGGATTAAACCACAGATTATCTGAAGGAAAGGGATCTGCCATGTGTCAGCTATAATAAATCTGAATATATAGATTTTTATATATATATATAATATATATAGAATAAATAGAAACATAAAGATTTCCGCCACATTTACATAGACAATCCATTTTACAGTGTATCCTGTGTAGCGCTTTGAGACGTCACAATGATGTGATAAGGCAGGATTTCAAATGCAAGCAATATATATTTCATACCCTCTCCCCACAACCACCAAACACTCTGTCGGCCCCTCACGCTCACACACAAACTGTTTTCCGCCCACCCCTCCCCCCCACCGCCATACACACACACACACACACACACACACACTCTGCAGCAGTGACTTTTTGACATTTCCCATTTCTGTTACAATGACAAAAACCCAAAGACATTGATTGTGTAACTGAGACCCGGTGCGACAGGTACCAGTATTGCTCTGTGAATTCCTGGTGAGTGAATGACATTCTGTTACAAACTGGTTACTCAACTCGTCGGGAATCTTGGGCGATGTTGGCGGAAGCAGTTGGGCTGATTACCTTTGCCTCCGACAGGCTGACACAATACAATTGCTCCTTCTCTCACCCTCTTGCTGGCTCTGTGTCCGTTTCCGTGGTCTACCTGACCCGGCAGGGCTGGATGGGACAGTGCAGGTGGGAACTTTTAACTCTGCATCTGTAGCTTGGTGTCAGACTAGCTCAGCTGGTGGCAAATCTCGCTTCCGAGTCAGAAGATTGCGTTTGGCATAGCGCACAAATCTACAGTCAATTCACTTTACAGTATATTCTGTGAAGCACTTTGAGACGTCAATAAGATGTGAAAAGCGCTGTATCAAATGCAAGGAATGATTATTATTATTATTAAGATTGTGGGACACCGGTTGTTAGTCGATTGACTGATCGCTTTCCGGGGGAAATAATCCCCCCCATCCCAAAAAATTGGGTCACTCACTCCGTGACTCAATCCTTTCGCCCATAAAATATACAGTCAATCCACTTTACAATAAATTCCGTGAAGCGCTTCGAAAAGACTCAAGGACCTGATAAGGCATTAAATCCAATGAAAATATTATTATCAATCATATTATTATTACAAATCATATTATTATTAGAGTAAAAATCACCGAAAGGGTTTAAAGGCGCTGCAACAATGGATCACCTCCAGCTCGTTTAACAAAATTTCAGGGAAATTTACGGTCATCTATCACCAGGAGGGAGATTTGACGAGTGTGGGAGGTGGATGAGATCTGTTTAGCTTTTAAAGTGAGTGAAACAGAAGCAAATACTGTTATCCAAATGAGTGGCCCTCGCTTGGGAGGGAGGGAGGGAGCGAGGGAGGGAGGGAGGGAGGGAGGAAGGAGAGAGGGAGGGAGGGAGGAGGGAGGAGAGAGGAGAGAGGGAGGGAGGGAGATTGACAGGATAGTGGGGAGTGAGAGAGGTATGGGAAGGGATTCTGCGAAGATAACTTGTATGTATTTTACCATCTGTACAACGCTTGAGGACAGACAGAGAGAGCAAGAGAAAGATAGAAGGAGGCGGAATTGTTGGGAGTATCAGGGTGATTCTCCTGCGGTCTGCCTCCCCTATAATTATCTTTATTGTCTAATAAAGATTTTACAGATCCACATTCAGATTTGGCAGCTGAGCAGGGTAATAACTCGGCAGTCATTACAGAACAATTTGTTTTCTGTCTGTTGGTTCCTCTGTGCCCTGGGGCCTGCTGTTGGGCAGGGAAAGGCCAAGTGTGTTACAGAATCTTTCTGACAAGCCAGCCACATAATTTTGGGTTACGCGAGAGACACCTCTCAGTACAGGAGAGAGAGAGATGAGACCAGGGAGAGAGGCCAAGCAGGTGGGGTCCTTAGAGAAACTGATCCCTTCATCATGGCCCTCTACACTTCTCTCATTCTCCCTGCAGGTATCACAGCATCAGTTCACACAAGGGACCGAAGATTACTATACTAATAATAATAATAAGTATAAGAATAATCCTTGCATTTGATATAGCGCTTTTCACGTCTTCTAGACGTCGCAAAGCGCTTCGCAGAATATACTGTAAAGTAAATTGACTGTATACTTGTGGGCGAAACGCGGCAGCCAATTGCGCGCAGCAGCGTCCCCCACAAATAGTCGTGGGTTGAAATGACCAATTTTTTTTTATTTTTTTTTGGAGGGATCTTGCGCTTTATCACATTTCTGAGACGTCTCAAAGCACTTCACAGCATATGTTGTCAAGTGAATTGACTGTATGCTTTGTGGGCGGTACGCGGCAGCCAATTGTGCACAGCAGCGTCCCACAAACAGCCATAAATTGATTGGGGGTGGGATTATTACCCCCAGAAAGCAATTAACCAACAACTGGGTTCCCCCTAACTTACTGCTAGGTTAACGGAGGCTTGTACTGGGTTAAGGAAATTTGTTGAAGGTTTCGCCCTGCCTGTGAATCGAACCCAGATCCTTTCGATGAGAGGCGAGCGCACTAACAACCATGCTATGGAACTCCACAAGGACTTTAGAGGCTCCACCAAGCAACGAGTATTGCTGGTGGCACTCTCTCAATGTACATCCTCAATCACAGGCCTTATTGAGTTAGGCTGTTTTAGTAACTGAGGCCTAATACTCAGGCTCTTGGGAGACAATAACCTCAGCCCCCTCCCCTATCAAACCCCCCCTCCTTCCTCCCCACTCTAAAATGCACTACTCTGGGGTCAGCCCATGGATGACTGCAACCCAACAAATTGCACATTCATTCCGAAACTCAGGAATTCTCCTTGTCCCATTGAGTGGATTCCATTATGCATTGAGGCTAACATTCAAAGGTCAGAGCTCAGGCCTGTGTTACAGACACAACCAGGACAGGCGGGTTCACACTCTAGGGTGGGTAGATGATGAGGGGTGGAGGGGGGTGGGGGTGGGGGTGGTTTGTGGGAGTCAACGACAACAAAAGACAAAGACCTCTCATCCAAAAAAAGAAGGAAATTGTGTGACTGCCTGCCAGGCATAAACTGGCAGCCGCATTGAGTTCCAAACTAGACAGTCACTACATGTTACAGTAGTAACATATCCTATGAAGCAGTTTGAGACCTGCCCCTGATGTGAAAGGAGCTATATCAAATGAGAGGATTACTCTACCTCTTCAGTCTGTGCTTTTCACAGAAGGATGTCACATATCACCATCCCAACATCAGCCCTCCGACCCCCTCCCCCTCACCGCCCCCCTCCCCCACCCACCCCACTCCACTTCCACCACTGCCAACCCAATCCACCACCTCGAGCAAGAAAGGAAGTGAGGAGAACTGGAGATGGGAAAATAATTATCTCAAGGCTCTTTTTCTGGTGGACGGCCCTCGCTCCCAGATGTTTAAGATCATAAACGCAGGGAGAGAAATTCAGTGCCAAAGGCTCTGCTGTGTGCCTGTGCAAAAACCTTCCTACACACAGCGCTCACTCCCTAGCATCAACCCCAGGGCCTGGTTGATAGATACTCTCCACGTTACTCTGACCTGAGGGGGATAAAGCCTCTATTGAAAGCCACGGGCAGAATGGAACCATTCATCTGAGCCAAGGGGAGGAGGCAATCCAAATAGTTCCCAGAAACTAGTCTTTGCTGGAGATTTTAAGCACCTTCAAGTCAAAGGGGGTGGGGGGGTGGTAGGTAATGTTGACTTGAAGCACAGTCTTCCCGTGTAAACCTTGATCTCCAACCGCTAATTAGAACAATAATAAGTGACAATGGGTTGAACGATGAACCCCCACGTTGGTCTTCGCCGGCTGTCTCACTTATGAAGAGTGCATCTAGCTAAAGGTGATTCTCGCACGTCTGTCAGTAAAAAGGGAAAGAGGGAGAGAGACAGCTCAGCAAAAAGCCTCCTCAACGTTAATTCCACCCAGCTATTTTTGAAAAGGTGGGAATAGCATCTCCACCGACCCCCACCAACCCAAGCCCCTAACAGTTGCTCGTGTAAGAGAAGACACAAGAGGAAGAGATAGTTGGAGGGTTTATTTTACATACAAGGACAGACACACACATGCACACACATACTCACACACGCAGTAAATGATGGAGTTTTATCCAGAGAGAGAGAACCAGATGATTATGATTCAAGCAGTGGGCAAACCCCCATCATAAAATCTCCACCACCAACAATAAATTTAATTACCACAGCTCCTTTCAAATCAGGGGGAAGTGGGGGGGGTGGGGGGGGAGACACGGGACGTCCCAAGGCACTGGACAATTGGAGATTGGGACCCGAGCTGGGGTGTCGGGGAGACGGCGACTCGAAGTCATAAAAAAAACACTGGGGAGGAGTGGCTGAGCCCAACCAAGGCGTTAAAAAAAAACAGGCATCCAAACACAGAGACCTTCGGGAAGCGAACGCTAAGAAGTAAATGAAGGAAAATATTGCGAGCGCGAGTGTGCGGTAGATTTGGAACGTTTTAATTGAAATATTTGCGAGTCGACCGTGACAAATATTTCACGGCTCCCTCGGCGAATAGGAGTTTGAATTTCAGGCAGCGGGTTTGAGCCACGATGAAGGGCTTTTGTGGCCAGCCTCCTGTTACAACCGAGGACCATGTATGGCTTCCCAAGAGAACACTCACAATATTTATAGCGATTTGGGAGCTCCGTGTTATGACTAATCTATTTTGGGCTCCTTCTTTTCAAAAAAAAACAGAGAGAAAATAAGTAATTTTAGCTTTTCTTTTGGAAAGTCAAAAGAGAAAACAGTCAAGTCATCGAGGGTTGTAGCTTGATGCAGAGTGGGGCTGGGGTGAGTTATGGGCGGAGGAGGCTATAATTTGTACATTGCGTTGGAGTTTTAGACGATCCTCACGGGAAACTTGGTTATTTTAAACATATTTTCCCCTCCGTTGACTGCCAATGGGACTCCCAGGTCATCTACAGCTTGGATTAGAGTAAAGGCTCAATCTACACTGACCCCGTCCAGCACTCCCAGATCAGGCATAGCACACCATGGCTTAGATATAACAACAACAACGGCAACTTGCACAGGGCACCATTCTCGCGGGACAGCGTTTCAGCGCTTGACAATGGTGGAGTCTGATGCCAAAATTTCAGGGCACAGTGATTGAAAGTGTGGCTGGCAATGGTAGGGTGGAGGGGACGAGGGATAAGCAAGAGACCAGAAACAGAGGAAGGCTCTTCCTACAATGTCCTATGCCTATCTCCAAGGTGGAAGCCTTGCTGGTATTTTTTTTGTCCCTAAACCAGGGGTAGCTGAGGTCAAATGTATCCCTATCTGTAGGCCCCAACTGAAATCAGTGGAGCTCCTGTGGCTCAGTGGTTAGAGCACTCGCCTTACAAGTGTGAGACCTGTGTTTCGAATCCAGTCAGGTCCAGGTGAAACCTTGGGCAAGTTTTCTCACTTGCCTAATAATAATCCCTCCAAAAAGAAAAGCAATAATAAATTGGTAATTTTCAATCCATGAGTGTTTGTTGGACACTGCTGGGTGCAATTGGCTGCCGAGTTTGGCACACAAATATGCAGTCAATTCACTTTACAGTATATATTCTCTGAAGCGCTTTGAGACGTCGATACATTTTGAAAAGCGCGATATCAAATGCAAGGACTATTATTATTATATTAATATTTTCAGTAGCTAATCACCAATCACGGATTGAACCAGACTGGGCAGTGAACACCTCCTGAGCTGTAGGTGGGGTGTGGGGGGTGGCGGGGAGTTACAGTTTGTTGTTGCCACCTCAGGATAGGAATCATTGCGATGGGGTCGATGGCGTTTCGCATTTCACATCGCCGTGAAGCCACTGACGGCGAGAGAAGGAAAGAGAACGCATCGCAGAACATTCACCAAATAAATCTATCTCTTCCGTGGCTCCCATTAGGAAGCAGCTGGGAGGACATTGACTGCACTGTGTGTCTGTGCGCCCCCCCTCCCCGCCCCCCCCCCCCATCACCTCTCACCTACTTCCAGATTCTCAATAAAGCCCCCAAAGCTTTCTGACCCCGGGGTTTAAGGCAGCCTGAAAATACGTTTGTGTGGATGAAGCTGGGAACAAGTAAAACATTTTTTGCTGAAAGGAGATTAAATCTTGCGCCAGAGTCGTTTCTGTGTGAAAACTGATCTTTATCTGTGTTTCTGAAGTCCAGGGGGAGTTGAGGCAAAGCTGGACACCTGAGCTGAGGTGTGGGTCAGTGGGTCGGCCTGGTCATGGAGACAAAGCCTTGAAGAGAAGGAGCTTTATTTTGACTTTGCTGCTTAAAGCCAGCCTTTGGGGCTTCAGTTACATTGGACAAGCCCACTTGTCCAATGTAACTGAAGTCTGTTATGCTTTGAGAACTGGAGATTTAAATCCCATCAACTGACTGACTGACTGACTGACAGACAGACAGAGACAGACAGACTGATGAATACACTCTCTTTTGGTGTACAAAAATAATAACACCTTATCACATCTTCTGGATGTCTCAAAGCGCTTCACAGAATATACTGTAACTTGTCCAAGGTTTCACCCGGACCCCCCTGGATTCGAAACACAGGTCTCATGCTTGTAAGGTGAGTGCTCTAACCACTGAGCTACAGGAGCTCCACATGGACCTTTTAGATTAGCTTCATTTGTTAAAGGTAGAGAGCTCACACACCATAGGCCAGTGCGCAAGGACAAGGGTTCGAACATAAAGAAATGGAGCTACATCCCAATGCATGGGGGATTTTGATTGACTCACTAAATCTCAATGGCAAGATCCATCCTCTCGCGGGAAACAGCACCTTTACAAGACAATAAGAGGTAAAGGAAGAGGTGGTTGGTTATTTTATGGCCTTGTTTGAATGTTAGAGACTCACTGATGAACCAGTGGTGTGAGCTACCCCACCCTGACCTATTGTCTTGTACAGTGGCAACACTCGAACACGAAACTGTTTATAGAAAGGAGCCCTTATCTTGTTTCTCTAAAGACCCGCATAGCTCTCTGATGACATCTCTCACTCGGTTTGGGTGCTGTTTCAGTAACGTTGAGTATTGCAGAGTGTGGAGACCAGATAGCCATGGCTGGGCTACACCTGAATGCACCTCTGGTGAGATAAGATTCTATCTCCTGGCAGTAAAGATGAGGCGATAAACTGTACCTATCATTTCACAGCCACAGTCTCACTCGGGCTGAATTATCTCACCTCCTTGTCACTGCGCAAAGTCAATACATTTATTGTTTTTGTTTAAGATGCGAACTGAAGAGCCCTATGAGGATGAGAACTTCTTTGCGTCCGCTTGATATTGTATTTTAAACAGCTTTGATCTGAATCAAAGGCCCAACCAAATGATATGGTTATAACTATATATTATGTATATGTATCTGTATACAGCTTCGAAAATGCTGTGGAACTAAATCAGTGGACCTTCCAGATCCAAATGTATAGAAAGATTTGCCTCCAAGATTTAACTTGTGGATTCTTATCCAGTCTATCCGTTTACAAAGTTAATCAATACAAATCAAGCTGTAATATTCTCCTGCTTATAATAATACTAATAATCCTTGCATTTTGATATAGCGCTCTTCACATCTTCTAGACGTATCAAAGCGTTTCACAGAATGCACTGTAAAGCGAATCGACTGTATATTCGTGGGCAATAATCCTTAAGTTTGGTATAGCGCCTTTCAACAACAATAACAGCAACAACAATGAAAATTGCATTCTTTTTGTTGTTTTTTTGCATTTTAATGCTATTTTGGGGGCGATATACTGCCTTTCATGTCGTGAGCACATCCCAAAGTGCTTCACAGGATATAATGGAAAGTGCAATGACTGTGTGTTTGTGTTTGTGTGTGTGTGTGTGCGTGCGAGAACGCTGCTTTTTAAAAAAAAATCAAGGACTAGCTTTCAAAACGAAGACTCGATTTAAGGATTTTTTCCGCAGTTTGTTTTGGCAGGTTTCGGTTTGTTTAGGTTTTCGATGAAATGTTTCTTTACAAAGTAAAAATGTGGAGAGCAGCAGCGCTGGTGTGATGTAGAATCAGGTTACTGGCCGGGCAGGTAGGCATGAGCAGCTGGTGTAGAATTTGAAGGATGCGTGGAATGCTTCCTGCTTCCACACACACCTGCAAGAGGCCAGTGGTGAGGAGGGAAGATTAAATAGGTAAAAGAGGAGAAATATTACTGATATAATCCTATCTTGGTCTCACAGAGATGATACAGTCCTGTATTTAGAGTCTTTTTGCAGTCCATTTTACCTGCACAGGTATAATAATAAATAATAATAAGCCTTGCGTTTCATACAGCGCTTTTCACACCTGATTGATGTCCCAAAGCGCTTCACAGAATATACTGTAAAGTGAATTGACTGTATATATTTGTGGGCGAATCGCGGCAGCCAATTATCCCCCCCCCCCCACAAACAGTAGTGGATTGAAATGACCAATTTTATTACTGTGGTTTTTTTTGGACGGATTATTATTAGGCGTGTGGAGTAAGGAAACTTGCCCAAGGTTTCGCCCTGACCTGCCTGGATTCGAACACAGGTCTCCCCAGCTTGGTCTCCCCAGCTTGCAAGACAAACGCTCTAAACCACTGAGCCATAGGAGCTCCATTTGATAAGGCGCTATATCAAATGCAAGGATTATTATTATTATCGACTGTAAAGCGTAGTGTCTGTATATTTGTCAGAGAATGAGGCAGCCAATTTACGCACAGCGATGTCCCATGAAATGATTGAAAAATTGTACCAGGGGGAAGGTCGTTTTAAATAGTGCCACAGGAACTTTAATGTCTAAGTGAACAGGCGGACAGGAACCTCTGTTTAATTAACGTCTCATCTGAACGATCCTTAGAATAAAAAATTTGAGCTTCAGGCAGTTGTTTGGTTGAGTTAATCATTGGCACTTTTACTCACCGCCTCAAAGTTAGCCGGCCAACATTTTAAGAGCGTGGACTAGTGAGTCTAACCCAATGGGAAAGGAATTATTATTATTGGCCTGTGGGAATGACAAGGCTGGATCAGAAATCCATTTACGTGGAGTCGACTACCTTTTAATCCCCCAATTTGAGCTGCATTGTTTGATTTTAGTCTAAGGGTTAATGAAAAAGGACCTTTTTTTTTGTGCCTTGCCAGTGAGAATGACTCAAAACTATTCTGTTCAAAGGCAATGCCTCCAGGGTGCACTGGCCTATCAGCCTATGGAGAGAGGCCTTTTATCTGCAAATACAATTTCACACCTCCCTGAATCAAACAGACCCAATTCAGCCTAGTCTTCAGCCGCACACAAAAAGAGGAGTGGGGAGGGGTGGGGGTGGGGGGGGGGAAGAAAAGAGCCCCCCCCCGAAAATTATTTCAATAACAAACAAAAGCAAATGTTAAAGGACGAGGAAAAGGGACGGATCCAGAGGCTTTTCAGGCAGCACAATGGGCTAGTGTGTGTGTGGGGCTGTATTGCAGAAACGTATTGTAGGACTGACTGAACCCTTTCTCTCACTCTCTCTCTCTCTCACTCTCTCTCTCTCCGCTTCTCTTTCAGGAGATGAGGAACATGACGAGGCCCCATCACGGCTCCCAGAGGTAGCCCTTTACTTACGTTTCAGCTTTGTTCCACTGCACCCGTTGATTAGTGGGAGGAAGGGTGGACATTAAGGGGGTTGGGTTTGGGTTGGGGGGGGTAGGGGGAGAGGCAGTGTGGGGGAGAGGGGGTGCGTTAATTACCCCATGCTGTGGATTTGAACTGACTGACAACACACAAAACCAACATTCTGTCCCAAGCGGCTTAGAAGTATCTCCTGCCAAAGTGCGTTCGCACAGATACAACAACAACAACAACAACAACATTATACTTGTACAGCGCCTTTCAGGTCAGGAGGACGTCCCAAGGCGCTGGGAGAAGCGCACGAGTGTACACATGTACACAGATAAGCACACGAGTGTGAACTCACACGCAAACAAGTGCGCCAGGCAAAGCTCCCTTCTCTTTTCGAATAGCGCAATGAGGTCACCTGACCTGACGTGAAAGGCGCTAAACAAATGTAACGTTGTTGTTGTTGTTGTTGTTGTTGTTGTTGTTGCTAGTGAACAGGCAGGACCGAACCTCGGTTCAACCTCTCGTTTCAAAGGACCGCACCTCTGACATTACAATGCTTCCAAGGCAATTGGATTAGGCTGCGGGCTTAACCCTTAGGGTGCCAGCCAATATCACACCCGGTAGGGCGGACACGAGGTATCTCTTTCGCAGCCCAGGGTAACCGGCACAGGAACAGTTACAAGGCGTAAATGTTGAAAAAAGAGGCCTCATCATTAAAGAGTTTGGCTCATTTCTCTTTATTAAATCTCTACTTCTTCTCCCTTCCCCCCACCCCACCACCAATACCCACCTCACCCCATACCATTTCCTCCACTTTGGCAAGTTTCACAGATGATTCGAACTCGAGGCTTGTCCACCTGTTTCATTAACGATCACTTTCTGATCTTGTTTCAAAGAAACGCCTGAGCTTCCTGTTCAGCCCGCAACGCTGGAAAACAACTGATTTCACAGTGACCGCGAGGATCACAACCCCCCCCCAACAGCAACGACTCACATTCACTCGGCGCTTTCCGTGGAAATGGCACGAGTCTGGTTCAGTTCATAACACACTCTCCTCTCGTTCAGAACCCACGTTGACGCTCAATCGAGGCCACATTTATAGCTCACAGCCCAGCCGTTCTGTAGCTCAGTGGTTAGAGTACTCGCCTTACAAGCTAGAGACCTGTGTTTCGAATCCAAGCAGGCCAGGGCGAAACCTTGGACAAGTTTCCTTACTCCACACACACGCGCGTGCCTAATAATAATCCCTCCCTAAACAAACACAAAATTGGTCATTTCAATCCACGACTGTTTGTGGGGGACGCTGCTGTGCGCCATTGGCTGCCGCGTTTCGCCCACAAATATATGGTCAATTCACTTCACAGGATACTCTGTGAAGCGTTTTGGGACGTCTAGAAGACATTCCAGTTCTGGGGAGGTACGCTGCATTGTCGGAGGTGCCGTCCTTCGGGTGAGACATCAAACCAAGGTCCCTTATCTCTTTTCAAATAAGTGAACCCAGGCACGGGAGCCCTCGGTTCAAAGTCTCTACTGAAGGGGAACCTCCTTCACACCTCCTGCAATGTAGCGCTCGCCCGTCTCCGTTTTTGAAGTGTCATCTTGGACTGTGAGCTCACGATGGAAGAATGTTTTCCACCCACAAAACACGCAGTCAATTCCCCCCTTCGCAGTACATTCTGGGAAAGCCTCTTTGAGACATCTCGAATGACTCGACAAAGCGACGTATCAAATGCAACGATGATTAAACGGAGCAGAAGTATATAACGTGCCAATCCCGCAGCCACTGACACGCGGGGCTATTGATTCCCTGTCTTAGTTGCGTCGTGCCTTGGCCGCGAAAGGGTTAAATAGTATTGCTGACCGGGTGGCTAACCACTGACTATTCTACTTGGTTCACAACATCTGTGGACTTTACAGCTTTTAGCAGATGGTAGCTGGAAGTTGAAAGAGACATTATCCCTTTTGTTTGAGCCACACTAGTTGTTTGTTCCCAACTCATAAAAAAACAATCCTCGCTGACACCCTCTCTCCACCTCGACCCATTCAAACCCGCGGGAAAGCAGAGGCGTCTCGTTCACCCTCCAAGACCTGGAGAGTATTCATTATACTTCATTATGAAAGAAATCGCCGAGTGAATCCACAATCGCTTTTTTTTGCACAGATTGGCAGATTTTTGTTTAAACACAAAAAAGAAAATTGAATCGTCGGACTTTCGTCGGACTTTTGGTTTCATTAGCGTAGTTACATTTTTTTAAATTAAAAAAACGACATAGAAACAGCCTGTAGACTAGACTGAGAGTACGGAACAAAATGAGGAGCCAATGTCAATGAGCAGCCTGGCTTGTCACCCTCGAGTCCCATCCACCCACCTACCTACAGACCAACAGGGACAGTGTACACTGTTCACCACCGAGAGCTATAGATAAGCAGGAGTGAGGGTACCGGGATGATCAAAAGCTGTCTGGCTATTTTCCCCTTTTGCGCCAAGATGTGATGTTGATGGGGTGGGGAGTAATGCAGACACATGAAGCATGTGTGGAGTTTTCACAGCAATTTGCTGTATTTTCAGGCCACTCTGCTATCTGTCAATTTTGGACTGTTGTGTGTGTATGTGTGTGTGCGTGTGTATTCGCTAGCGCCGGGGCAGCAAACAAAGTAAAACACTAACAAACAATTCTTAAAAGTTTCTTAAGGAGTTGCCGAGCTAAATCAATTAACTCAAACGGGGACTGGTATATGTTTAGGTGTTTAAAATAAATAGTGAAAAGCTCGACTTGAGATTACAGTGACATTTGTCTACGTTGTGGCAGAGTCCTGTTTGCATTTCATCCCCTCCTTAGTAATTTAATCAACACCTTTCGAGAACAGTATTTTATGGGGAAATGTAAGTTAAACGTGTATTATATTATCCAGACAAACTTTACACCTCATTTCGTTTGATAGTCCTGCCCCAAACTTCACCTCTAACCCAACAATCCTCTTGTCTGATCCTGGTCACTGATAAGGAGGGTTTGTAGATTATGTACTTGTAAATACTCGTCAGTAGAAACTGATTGCACCCAGTGGGATCTCAGTAATAGGCAGAGAGAGGCGGGGTAAGGATTCCACGGCTCCCACATCTGGCCTAGATCCACCCCCCACCCAGACTCCGCTGATTCGCTCCTCAACACTTAAAGGAACAGAGACAAAGGCAACTCTTCCAGTTTGCAACCGCTACGGAGGTCTTAAGAAACGTTTCAATAATAATCCTTGCGTTCGATATATTTTTTGGGGTGGAGGGAAGGGTTCAGGCAGCCTTCTGAGACTGCCACGTTTCGCCCACAAGTATACAGTCAATTCACTTTACAGTATATTCTGTGAAGCGCTTTGAGGCGTCGATACGATGTGAAAAGCGCTATACCAAATGCAAGGATTATTATTATTAATACGTGCGAAAAGATAACACTGTGCTTTAAGAGTATCCAAACCAAGTTGCGATTTCCCATGCATACACACACACGGAAATCCCATTTGATTTGGCGCCTGATCGTGTGGCTGAGACGTCTCAAAGCGCTCCACAGAATACACAGTAAAGTGAGTTGACTGTGTTCTCTGTGGGCGAAACGCATAGGAGCCATGTTGCACACAGCGGTGTCCCCCGCAAGCCAAGATGTGGATTGAGTGGGCAAATAATATTTTTGTTTGCTTTGCCTCGAATAGAAAACAAACGAGCTCTGGCAGCAAATCATCACAAACTTGCTGCACTAAACTACTGTATGTTTAAATCAAAACACAAGCGGGTTAGAAAAAATAAAGTCCTTTCTACCGTCTTTGATTCTCTTCTGCCTGGCACATGCAAAGCCGGACGGATTGGGAAATAAATTAAGTGTGTTATCAAATGGGGAGACGCGGATTTTTAAAAATATATATATTACTGATTTAATGCCACTCTGTGTACGGTTGCTGGGTTATATTCTTTCTACAATACTCTCTAGCGTTATATTTTTTAGTTTGAATACAATCTCGCTATGTTGTACAATTGTCGTTCACGTTTTGCGTCCATAAATTTGGCATTTCGAAGCAAGTGAGACGAGCCAGCCTGCGCTTCACTTGAAACGACAACCAACGAGTGAGGGAAACACTGCAGCGATTATTTTTGAGGCAGGTCAGGGCGAAAGAAACCTTGGGCGGGTTTCCTTACTCCACACGCACGCCTAACAATAATCCCCCCCCCCCACCCCCCCCGAAAGAAAAAAAAACGCAACGATAAAAGCGGTCCATTTCAATCCACGAGTGTTTGTGGGGGAACGCTGCTGTGCGCAAATCGGCTGCCGCGTTTCACCCACGAAATATACGGCCACTTCACTTTACAGTCTATTCCGTGAAGCGCTTTGGGACGTCTGGAAGACGCGAAAAGCGCTAGGTCAAATTGCGAGGTTTATTTGTTCACTCATTCATTCATTGGATGCATTTTATCTTCATAGTAATATTTTTTTGAAACATATTTTCCAACGCCTCACACAAACCAAACAGCAAACAACCCCCCCCCCCCCCCCCCTTCCCTTTTAATGGTGAGAGCTTTCTTTGGGGTTGTGAGTGGCCGGGCTAGATGTCAATCAGGGTGAGAGACTTTGCCCACAGAGGGAGGGGAGAGTGGCTTGGGTGGGAGGGAATCTTTTGAGCGACAGGTTGGAACTCAAATTCCTCAACTTTTTCCTTCACAGAGCAAACCTCCTCCAGTTTGCAGAGCAGTCGACAAACTCCATCGGCGCTGGATGGATTGGCATGGGGAAAAGAGGATTGCACCCTTTGGCGAAAAAGCTCTGGTCATTTGCCCTGTTGATCTGTTTCTCCATGTGTCTGAGTTCAGGTAAGAGGAATAAATCACAGCAAAAGTTTTTCTCTCTCTCTCTCTCTTTCTCTGTCTGTGTCTGTGTGTGTGTGTGTGTGTGATTGAGCTCCTGCAAACTTTTTGTTAAAACCATTTAGAGAGAGAAAGTGGGGGTTACACACACACACACACACAAGTTGTTGTATTGGCTGTGTGTGTGTGTGTGTGTGTGTGCAAGAAAAAAAGACACATGAACTTTTCCAAGGCGAATCGTTTAATGGTGTGTGTTTGTTTTCAAGGAGAACTTAACTTAAAAGTTTCGAGCCAGAGAAAAAAGAGAGGGAGGGTGGGGGGATGGGGGTTCCTTGTATTGGTAGTTTGTGTGTGTTATAGTTCAAGAAGTTAGTTAAATAAGCTTTTTTAAAAAAAAAACTTAATCAATAACTGGGTCTAACCTTGTTTTTTTCTCCCTTCTCCCTTTTCTCTTTCTCTCCTCCCCAAACACACATTCTCTTTTTCTCTCTCTCTCTCAAAAAACACACACATTCTGTCTCTCTCTATAAAAAATACACTCACATGTTCTCTTTCTCTAAAACACACACATTCTCTCTCTTCAATCCCCCCCAACCACCAAAACACACACACACACAACACTCTCGACCTCTCTGTGGATTCCCCCTCTCCAAACACACACTCACTCATTCCCAATCTCTCTCCCTTTGGATTTCCTTCATCCTCCAACAACAAACACATTCACGCTCATTCTCCCCCCCCCCACTTCCATTTCAATGTTCTCTTGTGTCTCTCCCATCCTCCCCAACCCTACTCTTTCTCTCCCACCGCCCTCTCTGCCCCATTCTCTCTTCCCCCCCCCCCCCCCCTCCCAAATACCTACACACACACACACACACATTCTCCTGGCTAGTCGATTGCCAACAGTGCAGGATTGAGAGATGTAACGCCGAATTTGTAGCCGCCACAACACCTAGGAACGGGTTGCAAGAGGATCTGGAAGGATTTGGGGGAATTGGAGTTGGTGGAGGAGGTGGTGGAGTAGATTTCTGCATCGCCCTGAGATCTTATTACCAATGTACCAAGAAGACAGCCAAGTCCTGCCGTGGAGACCTGGTCTATCACTCTGCAGTGTTGGGCATCAATGACCTGATGGTTCAACAGAACTGTTCCAAGACAGGACCCACAGCCCCGGCCAAGCCCCCAACCGGCACCGAGAGGAGCCGAGTGTCTGACTTCTGTAACTACGAGAGTAGGGTGAAGTTTGTGAGAGGTGGGAGTGGTGCTGGTGGTAGTGGGCAGCCCCCCAAGTTTGCCCACTGTGGGCTGTTTGGAGACCCCCATCTCAGGACGTTTCGGAACGAGTTTCAGACGTGCAAAGTGGAGGGAGCCTGGCCACTGATCGACAGCAATTTCCTCTCTGTCCAAGTCACCAACGTCCCAGTTGTCCAAGGGTCCAGTGCCACAGCCACCAGCAAGGTAACCAGCCAACTAACCAACTAACTAACTAACCAACTAACCAACCGACTGACTGACTCCCCTCCAAAAAAGTTTCATCTCAAAAGTCATTGCAATCTCTTGTCGTTCTCTTTTGGTCTCTTCTGTCACTGCCCAACTTTTCTCTCTCTATTCCCTCCACCCCCACTTCCCAACCTGTTCAACCTTCCTTCCATCCCCCCCCCCCCCCCCCCACACACCCCCACCAACCTCAACGTATTCCTCTTCTCTATCTTTCTCTCTCTATCCATCCACTCACCCCCAACTCTTCCCCTCCTCTCTCTCTTTCTCCCCCTTTCACTTCCCCCTCTATTTCTCCCCCACCCACTCCTCAAACTCCCCACCCCCACTCTTGTCTTTCACCCCCCCTCCCCCTATTTCTCCCTCTCCTCTATCTCTCCATCCATCTACTCTCACAATTCCATTTTCCCCCTCTCTCTGTCTCTCTTTCTCTCCCCCACTTTTCAACGTTTCTTTTCCAAAGCACTCATTCTTAGAGATGGGGGGGGGGGGGGGGGGGGGGAGAAGGGAGAGGAGGGGGGGGTGGGGGGGGGTTGAGGAAGGGAGGGAATGGGGGGGAGATATAGAAGCCAGCTTTGTTTGACAGGAACCAACGCATTGCTAGTGCCCTCTGCTGAGATAGTTTGGGATTTAGAAAAACAAGACCCCCTCTCTCTCCCCTCCCCACCTCTCCCACCCCCTGCCTCTCCCCCAACCCCCTGCCTCTCACACAACGGGACTTGCCTGCACACGGAGAGAAAGAGAAGGGTTTAAACAAAAAAATTCTAATGAGAGACTTTGTAACAAAGCTAGTTTAAATGTACAGAGAGAGAGAGAGAGCTATGGTCTGAGTAAATTCAACTACTCAACCCTCCCCCCCTTTCACAGGCAGAAATGATAGATTTATTAGGTTTAAATTCAAGTCTTTGTTTTTTGGGGATAAGGGAGGGAGATTCTGAAACGAGTCTGTTTGGAAAATCAATCTTAATTGTGATTATTTAACCCCAAAACACACACACACACACATTAACTATTCTTACACAGAGTCTTATTTACACAGATTATTTCAGAGGTGGCTTGGAAACGGTATCAATGGTACCAACTGTTTGTCAACTTGGTTATTTGTTCTTTGTTTTTTTTAATCAAATTTAACACTACTTTATATATTTGTTCCAACAATTCCCTCCCCCCCCCAAAAAAAAAAAAATTCACATTAGAAACTTCACAACAATTACAGGCAGGCAAGTTAGTTCACTCTCCCTCCCCCATCAAGTTACATTCGAGTCTCACAAAGTCGGGGGGGGGGGAGGTAAACAGTGTAATTAAATGAATTTTCCAGCAAAAGAAAATGAGCTGAGCATTTAGATGTGTGATTTTTTGAGAGGGAGGGAGTGGGGGGGGGCGGGGGTGGGGGGGAAGGAAAGTGGGTCCAAAAAAAAGGGATTATTTGTTTTATGATGAATTGGAAAAGTGTTGTCATCAAAAAATATCTCACTTTCAAGAGTGTTAAGTATTTCCAATGTTTTCTTAATAATTGGATGGTTGTGGTGGGGGGAAAAACCACCAAAGGGGTCACTAACTTACCAGTTTTAACCCTCAACTTTTTTTTAAATATACTTAGTTGTCTTCTAAAATATTTTTCATCTATAAACACACAAAAAGCCTGACCCTCCAAATAGCGTCGACCAGTCTGTGTTGAGTGATGCGTTCAGTTGTTTCAAGAAAGAGAGAGAAGTAGATTAGAAACGCTTTGTAAATCATCTTGAGAGAGGGAGGGAGGGAGAGGGAGAAGTGGGGGGGGGGGGGGGGGGGGAGGGTGGTGGAAGAAAGAGAGAGCTGTGAAGTTTACAACAGACTTTCTGTGTTGAATGGGGCCAGAGCTGTGAAAAGAGGAATGTTTTATTGCAAGCAGGACAGTCTCATTGGGTGCAGAGATTTAAAGGGAGTCACTCTGAAACACTCACTGGGCTTTAGATGTGATGTGGTTGCGGGTTAATCGCCTGCTTGTGCTATGTTGATGGTAAGTTTAAAAACTGGGTAAAAAGTTTCAGAATTCATTAATGTGGTCTCTCTCTCTCTCTCTCTCTCTCTCTCTTTACCTGCTCAGTGAGTTGTGACTGGAGGGTGTGTGCAGTTTGTACAGTACTGTACAGCACTATATACCAGAGGCTGAACTCCCCATTATGTTATCTGTTCCTTATCACAATCATGTGCTTAGAGGGGCAGATAAGCAAGAATATCTCTCTCTCTCTTTCTCCCTCTCTGTCTCCTTATCTGTTGAGCCTTGAAGGCATTTTCACACTTGGGCGTCTTCACACACTGCGGCACGACTTAACCCTTTGAGGCAAGTTCTTGGTATTAATGATAATAGAATATAATACTAATGCTTGCATTTGATAAGGCACCTTATCACGCCGTGAAGACGTCTCAAAGCGCTTCACAGAATAATACACTGTAAAGTGCAGTGACTGTGTATTTTGTGTGCCAAACTCGGTAGCCCAGCTTAATTTAATTTCGATATGTAGCAGTGTGTACTTTGCTCCATACCCAATTTGCACCTCACTCCCAATATTTACACATTTTATTTCTATACTTCTGGATAAACGTTATGAGTGAGGGATCCAACAAGTTGTTGCTGTATTATTGCAACGCGCAAACACATTTATATTTGGTGGGGAGAGGGAAGGTGGGTGGGGAGGAGGACAAAATTGCTCTGTTTCCACCAAATTGTCCCTTTGGCTGATCCCTCCATACTTCAAAGTCATACATCAAAGGCTTGTGAGAATGTCGCAGAGTAAGTCTTTGATGCTGGAACTCTCTGCTGCAGAGTGTCTAATAATAATAATAATAATATTCTTATTATTATCAGACGCTCTATTAAATAAGACACTCTAGCAAAAAAAGAGCGAAAGAAAAAATACCGTCTGTAGCAGACAACAAATCGAATGTACTTCAACAACAACAACAAAAGTACATTTATAGAGGGCATTTCACGTCGGGAGGATACTAGGTATGGTGGGGGTGGGGTGCGGGGGGGTGGTGGAAGGAAGGATAATGAGAGATCCCGTCACTTCCATTGGAGGAAAAGAAAGTATCACTGTCTGTGGAGAGAAAGGGGAATTGTGGGCACTCAGGTACGTCTATCCTCACCCCCCACCCAGAGACCCCCTACATCTACATCTAGCTCCTTGCCCTCGGCGGTACTTGATGGCGACCTTACAAACGCTTTTGCGGCGTCCGAGCTTGACCACATCGTACACGTCATGTGTCCGCCCTGTTAAACTGCCTCGTTTTGCTGTGTACTGGACTTCCCCAGTGGTCTCCTGCCATGTCTAGGCAGGTGACTGGGTCACAGTTCATCAAACAACAAAAACAACTTGCATTTATATAGCGTTCCTCAGGCAGGAAGATTAACTGGAACCTCTTTTCCCACCCCCACCCCCATCGGTTTGACACTGTGGTTCCAAATGGATCGCATTCCTCATCAACGGCAGTCCCAATGGGACTTTGACTCCAAAGCTCCTGTTTTCTAAAGGAGATGGTCACCACTTTGATCTCGGGTAGGAGACGCCTCGGGAAGCCCCCTCCCCCCCCCTATTTGGGCCACGCTGATGTGTTTGTCCATAGTCTGGCTTGAGGTTGAACGTTTTCTAGGAAATGTTCAAGACTGGTGGATGGAGGGGGAGAGGGTGGGGTGTGGGGCTGGGGTTAGTAAACCAGTACGTGGGTCATTATAAAGTTCAAAAGAAACCATATAATGGTTTTCCTCTTGCCCTTGTGAACCAAGTATTCTGTATATATGTGTGTGTGTGTTTATATGTATGTTACACTCCCTCTATTATACATTTCTTTAACCAAAAATCTTTTTATATCTTGCTCTTAAATTTGCTTCAGTCCCAACATGCAAAACTAAGCTCTTTACATAAAGGCTCTTCAACCAATTTTCTCAGATCTTATCCTTCTAGAGAGGAATTGCTAGACAAAATCAAGGTCCATAGTTCCCTTTCTACCGTCCTGGTAGTGCCTGCTATAATGATGGAGGGGTTGATACACATTATCGAAGTTGTTGTTGATAGTAATGGGTTAGCCTGCCTGCCATTTTCCCATTTCAGTGCTGACATTGTCATTATCCAGCTTGCATTTACATAGGATTAAGTATAGGAGGACTTGACACACAGGGATTTAAAAAAACGTGTCTCAACAGTTGACTTAGTGGCTTGTTCCTTAGTGCAAAACAAACACTGTTATGGAACAATATTTCCCCTTAAATTACCATGTTAGACTAAACCGACAGAACTTGTCGGGTGAAAGAGATACGTTTTGATTTCAATTTGTTTTTTACTCAATGCTGACAATTACTCAATGCTGACAAAGTCAGGTTTTTAATGCAAAATTAGGGTCAGGGTCAAGCTTTGCCCTGAGTGAGTGTTGGAATAGCTCTATTGGTAGAAACGTGTATTTGTATCATCCAGCATTCGGCATCTGACCACGGAGAGTTAAATCCGTACCAGGTGCTGGTTCCTGGTGTGGATGAAACCTCTGGAGACCAATTCCGCGAAACATTATTCTACATAAATGGCTGAGTCTAGGAGTTCACGGTGAGGGAATGGAATGAGCTCAGACTCTGAGGTTTTTAGATCCCTCCTGTAAAGCAGGGATTTGACTGGAGTTTTAGTAAACAACAACAACAACAAATAACATTTGGATAGTGCCTTTCAGGTCAGGGGGACTTTCCAAAGGCACTGGACAAAAACCCAACGAAAGTAGAGTTGAAATGGTGTTGAATGGAGGATTAATGGGACCTGAGCTGGAGGGAGTAAAGAATCAATGAGGAATAATCGCCCCCACTCTTTAGAATGAGAGGGCACTGATTTTAAGAAAGTGAGCGAGGAGGATAAATTGTAAGATTTTTTTTACACACAAAGTTGTTAAGTATTTAGAATGCTTTGTCGGGTGTGTCGGCTGAGGTTTCAAGAGGGAACTAGATAGTTATTTAAAGAGAATTAATAAGTGGGAGGGAGGAAATGTTAGGTGAATATGACCGAATGGTCCTTTGAAAGAGCCAACACTCTGCACACCAAGGATGGGCTGAAAGCCCTTCTTCTATACTGTGAAGTGTTGTAGTTCTACATCAATAGTAAACCGCATGTAAAAACGCAGTTTGTGAAACACATTGTTGGTGTTTCCGGAGCTGCCGAGAAACGGGCGAAACAAAACGGGGGCAAAAAAAACTGATCTGGTAATTCTGTGCTGGTGGAAATGAGTCAGCAATGAGTCAGGAAAGACTAGCAATCTGTGGGTCACACCCAGACCGTATCTCTTCCAGATGTTGATCGAGTATTAGCCGTGCATTCTTGACTTTTTTTTTTGAGGAGGTGGGTATTTAATGTGAATATGGAACTCTTGTAGCGAGCGAATCATTGGGAAGTGGTTTGGTTCGTGAGGTTGGGAGGGTGGTGTGTGTGTTTATGGACATCCTGCGGTTCCGTTCAACACTCGCCTTGAACCAAGACCCCGGTGCAGTCAAATGCTGGAATTCTATAGGGATTAAAGCAAAATTGTTGGGAGCAGAAAGTCGGGAATTGAATTTGTACCATTGACTCCGTGAAGTTGAGTTGGGGGAGTGGGGTGGGGTGGGGAGGGGAGAAAGGAGAGTCAAATTGGAAGAATTTTCCAAAGTTGTTCTCTCTCCCTTTCTTCAGGTCTTGTCTCAAGACTTTCCTCTTTCCTGCCTTTGATCATCACCCTCCTACCCCTGCCCTCCCAGCCCACCACCCCTGCTCGGATACACATCCTTGACTGTCCAGCGCCTTGGGACGTCCTCCCGACATCCTCACCGTGTGAACGCTATTTGTTGTTGTTGTTGTTGTCGTCGTGTACGATCTTAAACATGGTGCTGCGAGGTAAGAATTGGTGGATTATTAGAGGCTGCAGATATTGCCGCGGTGTGTTGCTGACTGACGCTCGTTCTCACTGCAGGTGACAATCATATTCAAGAGTTTCCGCGGCTGCACCGAGCAGAAGGTGTACCAGGCGGTGACGGGCGATCTGCCCTCCGCCTTCGTGGATGGGACGAAGCACAGCGGCAAGCGGGACGGCGAGAGCAGCCTGCGGATCCTGGAGAAGGTGGGCGGCTCCCAGGTGGAGATCCAGGCCCGTTACATCGGGACCACCGTCATCGTGCGGCAGGTGGGCAAGTACCTGACCTTCGCCATCCGCGTGCCCGAAGAGACCCTCAGCTCGGCCGACGAGAACTGGGCGCTGCAGCTGTGCGTGCACGGCTGCCCGAGGAGCGAGCTGATCCGTGAGCACACCCTGCCCGGCCACCTCTCGACCCCCAGGCTGCAGGGGGCGCTGGGGACCTACACCGCGGAGAGCGCCACGGCCAAGTGCAGAGAGACCCTGCAGGTCGAGGACGTCTACTTTCACTCCTGCGTCTTCGACCTGCTGACCACTGGGGACCCGGCCTTCTCCATGGCCGCCCACGGGGCTTTGGAGGACCTCAAAGCCTTGCACCTGAACCTCCTGAAGCTGCAGAGCGCCCCCCAGACAGGCGAGGGCAATGGCGGGCGCCCGTCCCACCCCCACGTCCACCCTCTGCACGTGGCTCTCGTGGTCCTTTTGGCCACGCTCCTCATCTAGTGAATGTGTATGTGTATACCCGCAGAACCCAAATTGTCTATATAATAATATATTGAGACGTGTACATAATGTGTAAAGATGCCTGTACATATAGTGTGTCGAGGGTTGCCATTAGCAACGGTCGCGTGTGTGCATGTGAGTGCGTGTTCCTGTGTACTCGTGTAAAGCAAAACACCCGTATTTTGGGGGATGTGTGTTTAACGAGGGGGACGTCTGGTCTGTGACTTTCCCTTTTATTAAAAAAAAATGCCTCCTGCCAGAAATCACTGTCCCGCGATCTTCATTTAAAACCCAGCTCATCTGGCCATGGAATACTAATACCCCAATACCAATATCGCTGCACTCGACAATTATAATTTCTGACCACGCTCCAAAGTATTGAATGTCTGTAAATGTCTTGTGGATGGTAATTTTTCAGTACAGTACTGTACAGTGATTTTCTTTTCCATACCTGCCACAGTGTGTTTGTGCTTTGGGTGGGTGGGTGTGTTTTCTGAGATTATGTCCCGATTATAGCTTCTTCCACCAGAGACAGTGACTTATCCATGGTTCCTCAAAATGTCCCATTCTCCAGTTTACAGCACCCACCCCACCACCATCCCTTGATCACACCCTCCACACCAATTGACCCCCTTTTCATTTCCTATCAAAGACGTGTTCTGTGTTCTGCTGAGGGAGATTACAGGCTGTGAAACCAAACGCACTAGAACCAGTTGAAATCTAATAATAATCCTTCGATTTGATTATGGCACTTTGCACGTCTACTAGACGTCTCGAAGCGCTTCACGGAATACACTGTAAAATAAATTGACTATATATATGTGGGCGAAACGCGACCACCAATTTCACACAGCCGTGTCCCCACAAACAGTCGTGGATTGAAGTGACCAATCTTTTTTGGAGGATTGTTAGGCGTGTGGGGTAAGGAAACTTGCCCAAGGTTTCACCTTGCCTGGAATCGAACCCAGGTCTCTCTGGCTCGTAAGGCGAGTGCTCTAACCACTGAGCTACAGGACTCCACAAATGTCCAATGTATGTACACAGGATCTTTGTAACGATAGACTTATGTATATGTGTGTGTCTCTACTCTCACCATTCCCAGCCATTAGATTGGATTGAGGACACTGAGCCCACTTGAAACACACAGCCCACCACACACATTAGCTGTAGTACCACGGATTCCCTGCAGGCGACGCTGCCGAGCTCATCCGCGATCCTGCTCGACAGCGACACCTGCAGACACCATGCGGTAGCCGCAGCTCCAACCAGTGACACCAATCCCCACCCAGTTTACACATTAATCCCAACCGTGATTGGAGTGAAATGTCACTTGGGACCACATTTTGCTCATTTAAAGTAGCATTTCAGAGGGTGCGAGCTGTCAGGTTGCTCGAAGGCAGTTTGAAGTTCGTAAAGGTTCTGGGGAAAGAATCTATAAAACTGTAATGTTGATAATCCTTGCATTTGATAATAATCCTTGCGCTTTTCACGTCTTCTTGACGTCTCTCAAAAGCGGTTCACAGAATGTACTGTAAAGTGAACCAGCTGTATACTTGTGGGCGGAACACAGCAGCCAATTGCGCACAGCAGCGTTCCCCACAAACAGCCTTGGAATGAAATGACAAATTTTATTATTGTTTTTTTGTTGGAGGGATTATTATTAGACGCGCGTGTGTGGGTGCGTGTGGAGTAAGGAAACTTGCCCATGGTTTCGCCCTGACCTGCCTGGATTCTCATGCTTTTAGGCAAGTGCTCTAACCACTGAGCTACAGGACTCCCAATTTACGGACACCCCCCCCAAAGAAAAATTAAGGGCCACACTTAGGAATTTGAGATTCTGGAATACTCTCCTATGTTAAGTTAATAGAGTAAATCTAGACCAGCTGGAATATTCATCCGATGATTCTGTTATCCAGCAGTTAATCGTTCACAGCCCTGGAACTAATGCATCATGTGGACTGAACATTTTTTTTTGCAGCTTGACTTGCTCTTTCCACACACTCAAGTGAAGAGACAAAAAGCATGTGGGTAAGGGAGGGGGGGGCGGGGAGCAGACAGGAGATGAAATGAAATAAATGGGGCTTTAAAATAGGCTGGAGAGTTTGCTAAAAGGATGGCAAGTTGTAGGAGGGCGAACTGCAGCCTTAGATTTCATTGGAGTGATTAGCTAATTTCTCACCTCGACTAGAAATTTCAGAATTAATGGCTTGATTTTTTATTCTTTTCCCTCCCTCCCTCCTACTCGTTCTAAATTTTTTACATCTAACCTATGTTGTAGCTATTCTTGGGCTTGTGGTGGGGGGAAACTGCTCCATCACATAAGCTGATGTCGTAGGGGGAAAGGAACGAGAACTAAAGGGGGTCGAGGAGGAGAAGAGGAAAGAGAGAGAGAGACTCACATCAAATCTGAAGGCGTAGCTCATCTCATCCAGCAAAGACGATCCATTATTAAATGCTGGGACTGAGGAAGGGAGGAGAGGGGGGACAGAGTGTGTGTGTGGGGGGGTGAGGGGGGGGGGCAGGGAGAAGGGGCGGGGGGGAGAAGTGCGTCCATTCACGGTGGGGCTGAGACTGCCTATTTGCGGCTCTTAATAAGAAATAATTCAAACCGTTAATTACGGCCATGAGACCCAATTAGCACAGCCAAGGACTGTTTACACTCATTACGACAAAGGAGGAGAGGGAATAGAGCAAAATCGCTGGCCCTTTGCTTCATTCACTCGTTCTTTTAAGAAATATAATTACCCCCGTTATTTAAATGTCTTTTAATGTAGGATACAGTATCTCTTATCAGCCTGAGTGAATAGGGCATCAGTTTACTTAGGTTTTCAAAACTTATCTGTCATGTATAGGTAGCACACAATAACACGTTATTCAAAGAATGCAAATATATATATAAAAAAAACCCTGTACTACAGTCCAAGGAGTACAAATTAAATAAAGTTCTTCCGCAACGTAAACCGTACAATAAATATATAAATTATAAATAAGTCGGGAGTATGTACAGAGATAACTGGAACATCGAGAGTTTCA